>JAZHYW010018167.1:0-13053 GCA_037355805.1 Ixodes ricinus
TCAACAGACCCTTAACTCATTCCAAGGGCTCAATGGACTCCCCCAAGGAGAAGTGACAGCAGTCCCCGGCACTGCATAGCGTTCGTCGACGCGGCACTGCCGTCGTGAAAAAGCGATCCGACAGACAAAAAAAAAAAAATACCAACCAAACACTGCAAAAAAAAAAACAATGTTCGAAAAAAAAAAGTCGGTGCACGTTTAACGTTGATTTGGAATGGGTCCAATGGTTACACCGAGCCCACACCATCAAAATTCAAGAAAAAAATATATGAAGATGAAGTTACTTAGGAAAAGAAACCGTTAGAATGTAGGCGAGCTGGTTGAAGTTTACCGCGATGTAAAATGACTCGAGACTGGGGTAATAAGAGAGCCGCGAGATTCAGAGCGGAAGCGAGAGGGACTGGCTGCAACTATGAGGTTGTAATATAGCTATCCGGAAGTACTGTGTGGCGTTCCTACTAACCATCAGGGAAACAACGATAATTCTCGTTTATTACATCTCGAGACTTTCGATAGAACACTTTTTGTACTAAGTAGGGACGCTACAGTATAACTACGAGGCTGTATTATAACTATGCCACAATTACTGTAGAACTCCACGAACTAGAAGTAGGAACATACTACAGTAGCACTATGAGGCAGACCATATTTGTTTCTCGCTCACTGTACGTCGAAATGTTTCATTGGACGCATTTGTGCACTGAAGAGCGACTGTGAGGCTTGGGGCTCGCATGCCCGATGCGTGCAAGCACGCACGGTAGGCATACGAAAAGTCCGTTAGCGGTCTCGCGATCGAACGTGCATGCTACCTTGACGAGAAGAAATGTGGCGGCGGCAAGGGCGCCATGCTCGCAGTCGTCCATAGGTCACCCCTTGTTTCGTAAATAGGAGCAGGAACTATCAATTAAGAGCCGTTTTAGGATGGCCGAGCAGCTCCAACGGACCGCGAAAACGCTTTTCACGAGTGAGCTACGCCCTTAAACGAGTCCGCATAAATAATTCTTTTTCAACGCATATTTACAAAATGGGCGCGGGATGTTCTGTCCGAGAGTTTCGAAACACAGGAAGTAAAACTTGACCCAAAAGTTAACTTGCGAAGATTGCTATTTTTTGGTGTGCGTGCTTTAACTTCCGCAATCTTTAGACGAGGAAGTCGATAAATAAAGCCTCCTATAGGTTTAAAACTGCATAATGCTGCTGTTGTTTACGTTGTTGTTGTTGTTTTCCTTTTGAGCTGCTGAAACAACAAGCCCTACTTTATGCACTGTTAACGCATAAAACAAAACGAATAAAGCAAAAACGTATAAAAGCGCTCCGTGTTGTGTTTCTGACTATAGAGGGCGCCATAATTACGCCAGGAACGCTCCGGTTGGGAACAATAATTACGCCTGGTAACTTGGTAGGAAGAAAGACCAGCGTTTCCCGCGCGCGGATACGTGCATGTATATACGCGTGGTCGACTCTGTTAACGTCTGGTGAACTCGATGCCTGATGAAGGACTCTGGGATTCGAACGTGAAGAACGGTGCGATATAATCACGTTACGAAGGTTACTCTCGCGAACTGCTCTTGACAAACCCTCGACTATTTTGCCTGCCCTCGCTGCATTGTTCGTAACTCGGACTCGTTTCCTCGCGTATAAAAAAACGCACCCCGAATACACCGTTATGCATGTAACGTTGCTAATAGCTGCGCTAGCCACTGAAACTTCGAGAAATGTCAGAGTGGAGCGAAGAGATGGGGACTTAGACGTCCACGTTGGAAAGAACTTTAAAATTATTTTGACGTCCGTGAAGCCACTTCCTGAAGACGCGAAAATATTTTCAAAATCATTTTGACGTGCCCCGTCAAAATATTTGTTTCTCTTTATTTCGACATCTCAAACCTAGAGAACATCGGACGCTTCGGAGCTTCGGAGTTGGGACTGGAAAGCGATCAAAAATGGCGGTCAAACAGATATTATCTTGCTTGAACGCGGCGTCGCGGTTCAACAGTCATTTTCCGAAAACAAATGTGCAGTCGACTGCTGTTTTTATGACCCTTTAAGTGAAGCGGAATGCAAACAAACTTCTCAAAGTACACATCAGCTATCAAGCCGCACGTAACGTTTGCTTGGTTGTGCCCAACATTACAGAGTGCGCGGCACCGCTACTTTTTTCATTGTTTATTTCACGTGTTTTAAATAGACAAAGGAGCTGAATGTCGTGTCATAAAATTTGCAGTTGACTGGAAAATAAATGCGTGTATCTTGTACAACCGCGCCAGAACCTTTGTTCGCTCGCACCGGTCAAGAAACATCAAGGAGGCAATGTTTGCCTTCACAACCTTATTTAACATTCCGATCGTTTCGTGGTTAACCCGCTCGTTACACACAAAGCAAACAGAACCTCTAAACTAAACAACGAACTCACGAAACCCGGTTAAAAACAGGGCGGGAGCCAGATGCAAAGCTAGACTGCAACCATACGAAGACGCGCTCGCACAATATAAAGGCACAAAAAGCGTGCAATTTCTCAGTGTTACGTATAGTGTGCTATGCACTTACATTTGTTGCGTGCAGGCAAGACACAGAGATGCCCAGCTCCCAGCTCGCCTTTGTTGCAGATTCAAAATTTTAAGCGAGACAGAAGTGACGTCACAGACGTCGAAATAATTTTGGGATATTTTGACGGTGGACGTCGAACTTCCAAGCGCAAAAGGCGGAGCAAAAGCTTGCGGTACAGGGCCCAGGGAACGTGGGTTCAGTCTCCGTCCCTGCCCGTTTTGATCCGGATGAGCGTGGCACTGTCGAACGGTCGTTATTCCTGCATGGTGCACGTTAGAGACCGCCAGGCTAGCTGTTGTACTGCACTGGCTAACTTTCTCATCAACGGCTGAGACACCGGACGCGCCCACTAAGGCTGACAAACTTCCCGATGAATGAACGTATACATACAATTATTAAAACAGCTAGGAGGCGCGAGCTTGCCTCATTGATGAGCTCTAACCCAATCACCAACTAAATATTATATTGTTGTTGGAACATCAGAACTAGAAAAATACCCCCCCCCCCCACACACACACACACGCGCACGAGTCACAGAATACTAAAAAAAGAGGCGCTGCACGGTGAATTGCTGGGGCTAAAGCAAAAGAGGCGCTGACGGTGTAATACGGACATAAAAATAAATGGTGGATTCGTGCGTGTGACGTTTGAGGCCGCCTATTGATTCAGCAAAAGAAAATCAAGGCGCTGCACGCGATGCCTACCATCGTTTCTAGCGTGACAGGATAAACATACTGAAAACATGGTGCCGTGGCCGTATACCTGAAGCCCTGGCGCTAGTGATTCGGAAAACCTTCTTGAGGCCTGAATTTGCGACGGTTCTTGACGTTGAAACAGCCAAGACATCTGTGGGGACTGCACGCGCGTTAGACGTCGCATGTTTCTGATGGCACGTGTTCCTGACGGCACGTGTTCCTGACGTCTGACGTTACAAGTTCCGAACGTCACACGAACGTCACAAACACGAGTTCCCGCAAGCTGGCAAAAACCGAATGTATACGAAGCCTTCTCCTATTCAGCGAGGTGATCTGAAAACGGGAACGAGGCCTTATTTATTGCCTCTGGACGGCGGCCGAGGGTATACGTTGCCGCAAAGTGGTGACACAGCGTCAAGACGTCACCCGCATTCCTCCCACGCTCGAAAAAAATCGCATAGCAAAAGACGAGCTCGGTGGGGAAAAAAATAAATACAACCAAACAACGAACGGTTAGGAATGCGGCCCACTTCTCCAGCAGCTAGACTCAACTCAGAAAGGAAAAGAAAAGAGGATTGAGGCACGGAGTGAGGTTGGACCGCAAACCCAGATGCAGAACGAAGTCGAAGGACCGTCAGTCAGCCATTACGAAAAAAATATTAAGATATCATCATTATTTTTTGGGGGGTCTTCCTCTCTTTTTAACACCGCCGCACGAGGAGAAGGAGGAGGAATCAGGAGGATATGCTTTATATAACGTCCGCTGCCGCGTGCCAGTTACGACTGCCACGCAACGGAAGATTGTGCATCTCACTCCCAGCGTCGCAGTTTCTGGAATCCGCGCAGCGGGCGAAGCGTAATTTCGGACGCAATCAGTCGTGACCGCCCGAACCGCTGAGAAGAAAAAAGAGGAAAACGCAGGAAAGCCTGGGGAGACACGCGCGGCGAGATAAAGAGCCCGCGCTCGCTTCCCTCCGCGAAAGATATACACGAGAGAAGAGACGGGATCGCGTAACCCAAGTCGTTGTACAGTATACAAAAATACCGCAGCGCGACGTTGCAACAGAAAAGAACGCGAACGAGTCGAGCAAATGCTGTTTCGAGCGTGACGTCTTTGTGTTGGCGAGAAGATGGCTCCGCCAACGAGCGCGTAGAGCTACTAAGTAGCTATACACTCTATCCGCCGGGACGCTGTTGTCGAAAGGTATGCGCGCCACCACCATCGTCTTTCTCGGGGCGTCGGATGGAAAATGACCCAGATATACATGCAGGCTTCATTCGGAACGATTCGTGTCCGCTCCGGTTTACTTTATTTTCTTGTTCGAGTGGCGGCTTATTCTGAATGGGGCTGTGAATCTCCCGTTGAATCCTCGGCTATAGTAAGCACCACCTTCGTCCGAATAATTTTTGAAGCATTTTTTGCTAAATATAGCGGGAAATTTACGTCAGGTGACCTAAACACTTAAGTTTCCCCGCTAAATTTAGCGGGAAAATTGACGTCAAGTGACCTATACACCGATTGAATTTCCCGCTAAATTTGGCGTAAAAATATGTGTCACGTGACCTGATGTCACGAGACCTACACACTAATTTAGTTTCCCGCTAAATCTAGTGGAAACAACCCGGCATTTGTACCATGTCAGTTTCCCCGCTAAATTTAGCGGGTAAGTTAAGGAAAAGGTGGGTTCTTCACCACTCACCGAAATGACTGTTCAATGTCTTCTAGACAAATGTAAACGATCGCTCCATACTGCATTATAGGAAGTTTGGGGATAAATGTCGCTGTCAGTGTTTTAGTCACATCAGGGTGAGAAGATTTATTATATGCAAAATACCTGATTGCTACGCGTACGCCTAACTTCTTTGTTAGTTTTTTTTTCTTTTTTTCTAGAAACTGATTTAGGAATTAATTAAACGGGTGCATAACTTGCATGCGTAGATTGTCTAGTGAACCAATTAAAGAACTGGTCTTTATTTTTCCTTTTTATAGGCAGTGTTGCAGCAGTCCGCTCGCTCCCTTCCTCACCACTTTCTATTTCCCCGACCGACACTGCATGCCAACACCACCAGCCCAAATTTACGCGGCGCGGCAACGAAGCCACTGCAGTACGACGCCACGCTTCCTCCACTCGGCTCGAATTCCGCTTCAGCGCGTCGCACGCATTCCTGCGCAATAAAAGACGATCCTAGTGCTTCTTCGTGCAAAACCAACCTTGCGTGAGTGAGCGAGCTCAAATTTCTCAAGTCGCGAGGACCGGACGTTCTCGTAAGGCCTCGAGAGAGAGACATGTACGTGCTTCCTCTCGGAACTCGACGGAAACAACGTCGTTCCTGTCGTCGTACGTAGCATTCTGCGTTCCACGGAGCAGCAGCGAGCCGTATAGTACTGCAGTCCCTATAGCGCGGTTCTTCCTCGGCGGCTCACGAGCAGACGGCGTCGTCGTCGTGACTCGTCTGCCGGTTCTGATCGTCGCCTGCACGCTTCCGTCTCGCCTGCATCCGAGGGTTTCCGAGCCGTGCCATCCTCCGTGCACGCGCGTATAGCACCGGGACGGTGCACCAGGCTTTCGGCGACCCCAAAATTAGAGATGCGCGAACGCTGCTTCGAATCGAATAGCGCCGCGTTAATTCACAGCCTTTGCAGTGCGAGGGAAAGCCACGTTTTTGTTAAGCTGGTAACGACACTGCGCTATTCAATTTGAACCACAGTTCACACCCCGACCCAAAGCATGCTCCATTCCTTTTCGTTTTTGTTTATGAAGGGATATCCACATAGATACGAATCGGTTGCGCTTGCGCGCCGTTTCGCAACGCTCTTTATGAACTCTGAAAACTGCTTATAACGAAGAACGCAGGACTTGGCACCATCGTGAGCTCTCGATCATTGTTCAACGCGCGGAAATATATGGGATCTGTAACGCGTCGTATCCCCGGCCAGTGAAGATGA
This sequence comes from Ixodes ricinus, assembly GCA_037355805.1. Taxonomy (NCBI): domain Eukaryota; kingdom Metazoa; phylum Arthropoda; class Arachnida; order Ixodida; family Ixodidae; genus Ixodes; species Ixodes ricinus. Next base: position 6,187 of record JAZHYW010018167.1, read on the forward strand.
GCGGGAGCAGCGGATACGTTGCGCGGGGTTCTGTGAACCCTCAACAAGGTTGCATATGAATGAATAGCAACATGGATGCATGGTTGTAGCGTTAAAATTTACGTTACATTCGCATATTTGAATGAAATATTGCGCTGGATAATCCGTGATTAAGATAAAGCCAGCGAGTGAAAATATCCGCCTCGAACTTCGGGGTCGAGTCGCCACGCTCACATTGGTTCCAGTTCTTTGTTTTCGATTGTCTCTCGGACACTTCCTCATAGCTGAAGTCGGAGGTTGAAATAGTCGATAAGAAAAAGCCTAAATGTCTGCCCAAGTAGGGTAAAATTGTCGACAAATAGACGGGGAGAAAAACAAAAAAAACAGCAAAGGAACGCCGTTTCTCTTGCCCTTTCTCGAAAACGTAACGCGTTCCCGTTTCAGTTCTCCCGATGCAAGATGGAACGGCGGCGTTCCTCTGCTCTTCCTAAAAAGAACGCGTTCCAGGAACGCCGTTCCGTACAACACATGGGAGGTAGAGACGAGCAACCCGTTGTCGCCTCGCGACCTGCCCCGACCGCGGCAAGACCCGCCCAAAGACGCACAGCGCCTCTTCGCTAACGACCACCTGTCCGCGTCCATCGTCGTCTAGCGTCCACCTGCTCTGCCGGCTCACAAGCGGAGGTCTCGCTAAGCGAAGCGAGGCAGGGAGGAGGGGCGGCTCGCGTATACCCTTGTCTTTTTCGGCTCCTTGTCTCGTTCGCCAGATGCCGAACGAGATAGAGCGCGTCCCCGAGGTTCCGGAAGAGCCTAGGCTATCTATAGAAATACGTATATATATACACCGTCGTGGTAAATATGGATGTCAGGCCGTAGGAGTATACTGCGACTTCGTATTACCGCGGTCGTGTCACTTGAAAGAAAGATGGTGAGAAACGTTCTAACCGTAAGTCGTGATCGTTGGAATAATTGCCTTGAGGGGTTTTTTTCCGTTCTTTTTTATGTTCGTTTTATGACGGAGATATCTTTTCTTTCATAGAGTGCCGCCAGCGAGTGGTCAAGCGGAAATGTAGATGCACGACGGAGGCCAATAAAGATTGCAAAACTGTATGAGGTGTACAAGTTCGCCTCGTACCATAGTTCGCCTCGTACCTCGCACCCATTCGCAGCACCAGCACGCGCATCGTTTGCAAAACGAGTTAAAAAAACTTGGAGGCAATCGGCTACAGAAAGCCGATATTGAACCCACGCGATTCCGTTTCAGTTTCCCTTATGACTGCAAATATTACTGATCAGCGTGCCAGAGGGGCCTGTTTCTTTGGAATGATGATCGCCCTTACAAAAGTTTGGATGAAACGGTCTTTACAAAGACTGATTAAAAAAAAAAAGATTGTAACACCTCCGTACATCCCACTCTCCTATACACTCAATTTCGTACACAGTGTACAACGCTGCCCATGCTGCTGGCAAGAGCTTGTGCTTGTCCTAGAGGCACTCGTGCTACCTTTCTCGCGGTGTTATATACACTATGCAGGAAACGGAGTATACGGTGTCACACGATCTTCGATCATACCGGTGCAACCCAAGTGTTATCGAAGAAAAACAGCCAGTTGGCACGTACACGACGCAAGCCGAACGTTCTTCTTCGAGTATAACGGACACCACCTAGAAGACAAGGCGTGCGCATGACGTCACCTTTAAACTATCTCCGACCCGCCCCAAGCGGCAGACACGCTGAGCCTGAACAAAAGCCGCCGCAAAGCGGCAGACGCGTCTGTCTTGGCGTGGCCGCACGCTTTAACTTCGAGCTCGTTGTGAAACGAAGACGCGCCGTCAACGACGCCGGCACAAGGCATGCGGAGAGCAAGTTTGTCTGCTTCTTTTGCAGGGGAACTGTGTTGACGTCAGAACGCCAAGCTCTGATTGGCTCCGACTAGAAGAACAGCTAGGTCTACCCACTATCCTTCTGATTTGAGCCAATCATAGCTCGACGTTTTGACGTCACCGCGACTTCTGCAAAAGGAGCAGACGAACTTGCGCTCCACATAGGCTACGCTGCGAGGATAAAGTGATGACGTTTGGGGAGGAAAAAGCGAAGGTCTCGTCTTCTATAGGCGGTATTAGTATAATCCGTCACAGATCGCGCAATGATCAAGAGGGTTGATAACTGGGCTAGTTGGTAGTTAGACATTGGAACGGTTTTAGCGCTCTTTTCTGTCTCTTCTCTCTTCTTCATATGTGTGCGCTAAAACCGTTCCAATGATGAAGAGTTCGACGACATCTTGTCCTCATCGAACAACTCGATCTTCTCCTTTTTCCGCTGGCTCGCGTATACACCACTCGAGCTGGAATGTGACGGGGCGACGAAGCCGGAGCGCGTTGAACCCAAGCGGGTCCTCGAGGAGACTCCCACGACGCTCGTATCGCCGGGTCAAAGCAGGGCGGCGGCTGGTCGGAACCAGTCACTGCAGCAGCGCGGTAGAGGTGGGCACCGAAGACAGAAGGTCGGGGACAGTCAGACTCGCATACGGCACAGACATATGGCAAGTAACCAAATCACGCAACATAAATGTACTTTCTCGGGCATTTTTTCTTCTTGTAATCGTTTAATACGCGTTCATGCCTAGTAACTATTTATCGCAGTAATTTTATCATTTCTTCCAGGTAAAACGTTTGCGATGACCGTTAAAAGTCCATTCACACAGGTAGCGATTGAGCAGGTCTGACTCTATATGTTGCGAACTCTTTATACTAGCCTTCAACTATTTTATGCTATACGTTAAGGCTATAGCGTATACCCGCCACAATTCAGCAGCCCCGCTTTCATGCGAGAGCACGTGTCTTTGTCTTGTGTCTCATTCGCACACACTGTGCGAACGAGGTTTGACGGCGTCGGAGCACTGCGACGTCCACGCTATAGCCTTGCCAACGTAGCACAACAAAAGTTAACGCCGGCTATAGGCTGCTGGGCCTTACGCCGAGATGCAACCGCGAGTTTTCATGACATACGCGTGCTTCGTGAGGTTGCACGCAGTATGCCAAGCACGACTCGCAATCCCGTATCTTGAGACATAACAAAGTCAAACTCAGTCAAGTCCAACTGCGTGAATGGGCCTTAAACCCGCTGACACAAGCAGACATAATGAGCCCATCATGACGACGACGTCAGCTCCAGAGCGTTCCTTCGTGATTCAATTCCCCGTGAAGTCGGTTGTTGACGGAAGCCCGGGCCACGGCATTGCAGCCCCGCCGTAATCGAGTGGTTTCACGGCTGACCGCAACCGTGCTGACGCGGTCACTCGGCAGTCCCCCCCCTACTGCCCTGACCTTTGTCGTGGCTGCGCCCCGAAACGCGTATAATATAGACCAGAGCGAATCCCGTCTAAAAGAAATGACCGAGATAAACAAACACCACCTACATAACAAGACCGCAGTGTTAGTTTTCCTACGTCATGGTTACGTTCGGAAGGAAAAGTCGTGTCAAATCTGCGCTCTGTGGAGGTCTCCTTTAGACGACGTAAAATAGTCGGCGCTGCGCGACGCTGTGACCCAGGAGGTGGTGGATAAACGGGAGAATGCGCGTGAGCGAGGAGAATAACCATTGAATGAGCACTCAGTAAGAGGGTAACTATAGGGATCCACCTTACTAATCCGTTCAAAGAAAAACCAAATGTACAATTGAAAAAAAAAAAAAATCCGCGATTGGCAACTTTTTTTTTCCGTCCTTTTCCAAATACGATTGGCCCAACATTCTTTCACGTTCAATGGTTGTTAAAATATACGGGAAAATTTGGTGGCATTAGTACTTCAAACAAACTGCCTCTGGCTGCGAAATGGATCTGTAAAAATGGCCACCTCTTCGAGGGGAAAAAAAACACCTAAAAAACAAGAAAACACAGGCGACGCACATAACATCAGTTCTATCGCGAACTGCTGGACTCGAGCATCGTCAATACACGCTTTCACGACTGTTAACACACCTTCGAGTGAACGTAACTATAGTCTGTTGAAATGTAACGTCTAACGGGAACACTCCACCCCTCGATTGAGAGAGAAAAAAAATACCACTAGGGTACTAAATAAAAAAAAATTAAAAAGCGTTTTTTTTTTATGTCACGGAATGAAACACGGCGAAATATTTGTATGACCAGATATTTTTGTTTTGAGTGAGCTCAAATATAGTTTCACCTGTCACTGTAGAGTTTCTTACAAAAACAGGCCACAGGCACGGCAGCCTTCTGCTGTGTTGGCGGAGTATTTACTGCAGGTCTTATTTTGCAACAGACTACAGCGTGCATTAAACGTATTCCAGTCTATAAATAGCCGACTTCAACAGCGTTTCTTTTTTCTTCTTTCCGGGTGAGATATGTATCCCTGACGCCAAACGGATTCGCTTCCGGGGACGCTGTTACTTTCCTCTTGATTTAGATCGGAGCGACGCATGAAAAAAACACCGGCGCATTTCGTAACAAGAGACCGAACTAAGACGATAAAAAAAACTGCCGCAACGGAAGTTCGCTATAGTAGTAGGTCGGTGGGTTCGGAAAAATAGAAAGTTTAGAAAATTCGCACGTTTGGTCCTTTTGTTACAGGTATACCGGTATGCAGAAACACTGAACGTCGGAGTGTAAAAATACGCCAACTATGCAGGTCAAAGAAGCCAACAGGTGCGTGAGAAAACCTATTTTAGGAATAGGTATGCGTATTTCGCTCGTAACGCAAAAGTACTCGCGTGGTATACATTTCCTTCCTTTTTCCTCTCGCACTGATATAAATTAAAACATTTACGTGAGTTACGTTCAGGACTCGTAATTACTTCAAATGCAGAGTTAATTTATGTATAAACGGCTTTAAAACGGCGTTTGACATCTCCGCTGTAACAAGTACCGCATAGTACGATTGCTTACCTGGGATATTTACCACGCATGTTTAATGTAATGTTACGGATATTTTATTATAATTTCTTGGAAATAAAGTTTTGCTATATCCTTCCGACAGCTCCGATAATGATACGATACGTGCGCAAAGGCGTCGGCGCAGTTTCGGGTATCGTTATCGGGACGATCTATACTAAAACTCCCTCATGATTCAATTAAGCCTATCCTGAATTAAACGTACGTGCGACCCTTCCTTACGCTAACACATTATAGAATGACGAGAACATCAAGAACACGCTTTATTTTTAATCGTATCAGTATCTCCCTTATCCACATCCTAAACTGTGCAGGACCTTAGTATAGATTCAAGGGAAAGATTACTGCTATAGCCACGTGGCTAATGGGGGCAGTAACTCGGAGGCTGAAACGGTTACGCACGGGTCAGCATATATCCCCGCAGGGACTATAACATGCACGCAGTGAGTGCGTGGCCTACATAGAAAAAAAACGACGCTTATCGGCGAACAGCATCTTCGTACACGACACCATCGCAATTACACGGTCTTATTCAACGCGACGCCCGCCTGGACACGGCCGCCATGAACAACGTTCGTCCCCTACGCTGACAGCGCGGCGGAAGCTACGTGTTCGTTGAACCAGTCATATACATCTGATTTTTGTCACGTGATCACGCTCCAGCCCACGCGCGGAGCAGACCGGGGTCGGGTGATGAAAGGGAGGCTAGGCTGCTGATTGGTCCGGCGAGCCCGTAGCTTCCACAACGCTATCAACTTGGGGGTGAAAGGAGCACAGTCGGAGACGACCTTGGCGGACCGAAACATGATACGGGGAGAAAGGCCTGGGAGCTACACAGGGAGAGGGAGGCTTTGAAAACCGCCGGTCTGCCGCGCAGTCTTTACAGTGGAGGGTTTTCTGTTGTAACGAGGACGTTTCATAACGGTCAGGCAGTGATACATGTCAACAACTAGCAGTCAAGGGCATCGGAGAAGATTCCCGTTGACGGATCGGGTTTATACGAGAGGGCTTTAACGTCTCTCAATGCCGCGCTCAATCGTCGACGAAAAACAGCCCACCACAGAAACACGGGGTTTTCTTTCCCTCCACTCGCCCATCCGAAATTCACGTAAAGAAACGTTCCCTATGTAATATAATCGTAAGTGAGAATCAGTTTCTGTCGGATTGACATGTCAAACGTTACTGTTTACAGGAAGCAGCAGATAGAGAGAAGATTGGTTTATTAGAAATGCGAGGAGGTTGATTAAACTGAATGCTGCTGGCTTGCTATTCGCGCTGGGGACAAGGAAGCAGCAGATATATTTCTCGAAGAAACGTTTACCTTTGAAACGTGTATACGTCTTGGAAAAATAACATAAATCGAATATAAGATGTACCTACATATAACTTCATTCGACACATAAAGGAGGAAATTGGTACCGTTTCGCGAGGAGACGGACTTTTTTACTACGGTACTTGAGGTGAATGCAAGTGGGTCATTCTTCCGAAGAATGAAATATTAATGTGACCGTCGAAGAACTTTTAAACGCCTTCCTCCCTTCATTCACAAAATATAATTTGTATAGCATATATAGCATCTTAGGGTGTCCAAGAAACAAATATTTCCAAGGTCTCGTATTTAGGACTATTCTAGAAAAGAAAGCGTTTCATCTCCAAACTACCACACAAGTTTCCAAGGCGCGAACCTTTGTTTTAGCGAAGTAAACATGTACAAGATTGATTTCTAAAAAAAAATCGTACACCTACGTCAGCTACAATTTATGATACGATCTGAGCATCCAGTGTTGCTAAGGTATTTATATTTTAAACAATTTAAAAAAAAATAAGTGACCGACCTGAATGTCAGTGGTATAACTATAACGAAAGATATACAAATTTATTTAAAAGCTTCTGCCAACCATCTCCGATTTGAAACTATGCAGACTGTATAAAGCGTTTTCAGAAAAGTCTTACAAAAAGAGTCATTCACCCTGGG
>JAZHYW010018169.1:0-39336 GCA_037355805.1 Ixodes ricinus
TACATTTATTTCCGAGGACTATACTCATGACAAAGCAGTCAGGTTCGTCAAAGCCGACATGGGCTTGTGTGACTGAACCCTTTTAGGTAAAATTAATAACATAGTTAATCAAGAAAAAAAAGTTAAGACATTAGAAGACCATGGTAATTGTTCACTTCAGTAGTACTGATCAATATAAATTATTAGAAGAAACAAAAACGTTAATGTTAAGCATACAGAGACAGAAAAAAGAAAAAAAAAGAGTTAAACTTGGTTTGTCCGTCTGGTCACAGGACATTAAAAGAAAATCGCCACAAAAAGTTGAGGCACAGGACTTCGAGATGAGGAGTCTAGCAGAGTGAGCAAAAAAGGGCACACTCACACGGCACGTCTGTTCACAGCACATTCACAGATCGACACAAATTATGAGGGGCAGAACTTCCAGGTGATGAGTCTAGCGGAGTCGCACAAACATACACCACAGAAATGTGAAAAAAAGAAGACAGTTATACTTTTTCTTTTAGTATATGCATATGACGGAGGCGCTTTTTCAGTTTTTTCTTTGACGTAAGGTTCCAGAGATCTGCTGGTAATTGATTAAAAATGTGTGGAACGTAGAATGAACGCATATTTTTGCCATACCGTGTGTAGCATTTCGGGACGAGATATTTGGAAACGTTCCGTAGTTGCCGTGAGACGGGACGAGGAGATTTAAAGTCGTCAGACCAGTAGTGATTGATCACAACTGTTTCTAAAAAAAGAGATCTAAAGTTCGGCATTGACAATGTCTCAAAAAGGTCTAAATGAGAACAATTGAGGTTATACCACACGTTTTTCAAAATTCCCTTTAAGATATTGTCTATTTTCGTTTGCCATAAATTCGAGCACGAACCGAAAACAGTTATACCATAACGCAGGTGACTATAGGCCAACGAATAAGCAACGCGTTTGCGTAAGCCGAGGGGCATGAAAGTTTTGATGTTATAAAGTAGACAAGAAACGCTTCTCAACTTCGAACATATTTTCGTTAGATGAGAATTCCACGAAAGGTCGGAGTCGAAGTGTATACCAAGGTATTTTACAGAGTCGGAATACGGCACTTCAGCACAGTGGCACGAGCTACAGTTTGATGTGTGTAGCAAAAAGGAATATTTAAGGAAACTACTTTCAAGGGATTGCGAAAGCAGACGAGTTTCGTTTTCGCCACATTTATAGAAATCAAGTTACGAGAAAACCAGTCCATGACGTCGTTAGAGGATTGCTGGAGCATCTGAAGCGCTTCTGGGTAGGAAGTATGACGTGTTAATAAAAGGGTGTCATCTGCATATTGGTAAATAATGCAGTTTGAAACCACGCTATGTAAGTCGTTGACATAGATGTTAAACAATAATGGAGAAAGAACGGACCCTTGCGGAACGCCAGCTTTTAAATTAACTGAGGAACTTTGCACATTGTCAACTGAAACCAACTGTGTGCGGCCAAGCAGAAAATTTTCTAAAAGCGACAAGAAAGGTCCACGGAATCCTAGGGCTGAAAGTTTGCTAAGTAGTATAGAGTGATTAACAGTATCAAACGCTTTTGACACGTCAAGGAAGCAAGCGCAAGTGAACAAGTTATTCTCAAAGCCATAATTTAAGTCATCTGAAAACGTGTCCAAGAGAGGTTGTGTTCCTCGGCCAGCTATGAAGCCATACTGACTCGGAGACATGATTTGATATTTATCGATAAAGGATGCCATTGTCATATAAATATATTTCTCTAATATTTGTGCCAGACATGGCAAAATAGATATTGGGCGATAATTTTCTACCTTACTTCTCTGACCTCCCTTAAATAGGGGTTTGACAACAGCAGTTTTTAATGCACGAGGTATGATACCAGTCTCGATTATATTGTTGAAAAGTAAAAGGAGTGTATCCTTAATGTAGCTAAAATTTCTTCGAAGATCACTAAGGCGTATTTTATCTATTCCAGGGGATTTCTTAAATTTGAGGCTCAGTATTACAGATTCTAAGTCGCTAGCTGTCATGTAAGGAAGAAAAGCGGAAGCAGAGTGCGAGTTAGGAATAGATGAATACATTGAGCTTTTTTTGGCTGTTCCGGAAAAAGAAGCAAAGAAGTCGTTAAAACGATTTGCAGCAGCAAGTGAGTCAATACCAAAGGTGTCTTTTAAAATGCTTCCTTGCACGCGGGGGAGACACCGCGCAATTCGTTGATCAATGACCAGGTTTTAACAGCGTTGGTCCGAGATTCAGAAAACTGATTTTGAAAGTAAGCCCGTTTACCAGAGCGAATGAGTGCGCTAACTCTGTTACGGATAGATCTAAATTCTAGCTGTAGGCTTTGGTTGTGTGGTGAACGGCGGCACCGTTTCCAAGCAATTTGTTTAAGTTTAATCGCAGCTAATATGTCATTGTTAAGCCAGCGTAAGTTGGAGTTCCTTTGCTTTAAAAAAATTACTTTTTTTGATGCATTAGAAAATTTCTGAAAGAGTTCAACAAAGGAAGAATAGATCTCTGAAGGACATACAGACCGTTGGAATGTTACCCAGTCATAATCGGAAACATGCTTGTCAAATCTCTGACGATCAACTATTTCAATCTGGCGGACTTGAGTATTGGGCACAGCACCCACTTCACCGGGAAATTCCAACTGACATGCTATAAAGTAGTGATCTGATAGTTTCTGGGTTATGATGGCTGATTTGATTGTTGAGAAAGGTGCCCTTAGGTTAATGTGATCAATGGACGAGCTGACAAGTCTTGTGTTTAGATATTCTTCTCTTGTCGGGGCGTGAATAGAAGGTTCTACTCCGCAGTCGGACAATAGAGTGAGGTATTCACAAACTATAGCTTTGGAAGGCTTTAAGAGGTCAATATTAATGTCTCCTGTAAGACAAAGAGGTGCAGTGAGTGGCAACGACTGTATACAGCCGCGAAGTTCGGAGAGAAAGTCGGGAATGCTATCCGAAGGGGGTCTATAAATTACCAGTAGGTAGAGTTCATACGTAGCAGTAAAGACACGTAACGCCAATGACTCACAAGAGAGGAATGATACAGAAATTTGCGAATAACACAATGTGGATTTGAGAAAAACAGCGATACCACCACCGCGCTTTTTATCGCGAGTATAAAAAAATTGTTGAATCCGGGTAACAGAAACTGTCCAACGTCGTCACTATGAATATTAATTTCTGTGAGAATGAGCACGTCAGCTACCGGAAGCACGCTATCTACGGTTAATCTAAACTCGTCCCAGTGCTTGCGCAAGCTCCTTATATTGACATGGAATAAAGTAAAAGATGTCCCTGGTTTCGCATCAAAGTGTTCAGAGCAAGACTTGAGGTCCTTAAACTGAGAAAACTGAGCCATTAATGTCTACACTACAGTTAAACTGAGAAAAATGAGCCATTAGGGTTTACACTATTTGCTCCAAATCAGCAACATTCATAATGCGAAGCATAGTTGATCCTTCGCATTTCTTGGCAAAAATGTGTCCATGTCGAACCCACACAAACTTATAGCCCTTTTCCTTTCCTCTGGTTCTCGCCATCCAGAAGATTTTTTTGTTGTAGTCGGTAAGATTGTCATTGAAGTAGATTCGAGGCTGTGAGTCTCCACAAGGAAGAGTACTCAGGCGGCCACGACGCATCATCCAGCGTTCTTTTAGTGGAGATGATGAAAAACGAACCAGTATGGGGGGCACGGCATCACGTCTAGCAGGCAGGCGAAGTACTTTCTCGACCTGCGCTGGCTGAAAGTCTTCAATGCTCAATTGTCCTGCAAGGTTAGTGAGAATGTCTCCAAGATTTTCATTAGGTTGAAAGGGAATGCCATGTATTTCTAGGTTGGACATACGATTAGATTGATCGGCGTCATTCTGAACCGCTCTCAGTTGCTGTATTTCAAGCGCCTGGTCCGATATTAATGACCTCAAGGCCTTGGTTTCTGTCTGCAGCTCTTTGACAGCTTTGTCATGGGCTTGCGTCGAATTCACCAGCGAATCATACTGAGAAGAAACAAAATTCAGGGATGCTTGCATCTCATTCATGGTGTTGCGCATAGTGTCGATCGTGAGTTTCAATGATAACAGGGCATCGATTTTTGGGTGCATTTCTTGAAGATTATCCACGGCGTCTTTGAGAGAAAGTAGAAGATCAAGTTTCTGGTGCACCGTCGATAGCTGCTCCAAGAAACCAGGTGGCTCCACTTGCGAGGACGAGGAGTTGGTGTTTAAGTTGGATTTTGCTTGTCCTTCACGGCATGCGAGGCATCGCCACTTTTCGAGTTTGGCTGCGCTCATACCTTTAAAAGTGCCGTCGGCAATGCCAGAGCACTTTTTACCTAAATGATAGTGGCTAGAACAGTCACAGCACTTCATGCATCTGCCGTCGGTCGTCATAGGATCGGAACAAGCACCACACGTTGCAGGATTGGCCATGACCGCAAAACAACGACGACAAAGAAGTGGCACGAGACGGTGCAACGCAAATGCGATTAAACAGGACAATCCAATGTAGAAAAAAGATTCCAGGCTCACCCGCGAAATTAAAGGCACCTTGGCGGCTTTGCAGGTGAGGCACTGGCGTCTGTCGCAGCCGAGTACTCTCCGCAGACAGTGCAGGAAACGTTCTGGATGTCCGCAGGTTTCTTTTCAAAGACTTCGAACTCAGATGGTCCCGATGAGGCTCAACCACGGCGCTACAGCTTTCGTTGACAAGAGCTGGGTCAGATGTGGTTTGGTGGTGAGCCTTGAGCGATTATGTTGCGCCCGGGCATACGGAAGTGGTCTTAAAAGACAAAGATGGCCGTTGAGTCATCAAGGCGAGCATGCAGGTGAGCGAGGGATCACCATAGAGCATTTCTCTGCCTTGTGTATATTGTGATGGATGTTGAGCGACTTCCACAGGCACTGTCTTCGTCTTGGGTAGGTAGAAGGACGTCGAAAAAGGTCTTAAATCAACGAAATCATTAAACGTTTCGAAAATTCCTCGCCACAGTAAAAACCAACATCCGAGCCCGGCGACTTCTTCATATTAATAATAATAATAATAATAATAATAATAATAATAATAATAATAATAATAATAATAATAATAATAATAATAATAATAGTAATAATAATAATAATAATAATAATTTAATAATAATAATAATTTTATTGCATCTCTTTTGCATGATCAATACATGTATGCGGGTCCGTCGAAGCCAAAAACGGCTTGTATGACTGGACCCGGCAGTGGCGTAGAAATGTAGTACATAGAAACATTCAAAAAGTTACATGCAGACTACCATACACGGTGTCTTGGAGCTGGAGTGCAGCTCACGAAACAAATGACTAATGACGTAAGAAATAAACAAAAAAGAAACAAAAAATAAAATAAACACCCCCAAAAAAAAAAAATGTATAACAGCATAAGAGGAAAAGCAAATGGGCAAACACACATCTCAAACGCAGAACTAAGATTCGGGAGTATAAATTGTTGCTTCGGCATAGATCATATTGACAACAATAAAAGATGAACAAAGAAACAACAAAAGCATGTTCGAAAGCATGTTGGCAAACTGAATAAATAAATAACCGGAGTAAAAAAGAATCAACCTTCGCTTTCAAAATCCTCAGCCGCACAAAGACAGACAGAGGGAGAGTTAAATTCGCGGAAAACATACCCCGTTTCACCCCAAACTGTACCGGAGGCCGGTGCCACGGGCCGCCAAATCCAACCACAAGCCATCCCGCCATCACGCCGCAACCGCTCCGCCGATAGTTGCATGGCGAAGCATCCACCACGTGACCCCAGGCCCGCCAGCAGCCGGACCCAGCGGCCCGCAACCCCGGCACCAGCCCCGCCCAGCGCGCGACGAAACACGGCTAAACTCGATCTGAGAGAGCAAAGCATTAACAAACGCTATTTAAAAGCCTTTTCAATTGACGCCTTGAGTTGGCGTGGAAAAACAAGGGCGGCAAACCGTTAAAAAGTTGAGGCACATAGTAAGAGCGCAGTCGCTCTCCGTACCTCGTGCACACACGTGGCACCGCGAAACGCTCGCCCTCCCTTAGGGTACGTTGGGCGACACGAGGAATCTTGTAAGGACTCTGCCAGTAGTGCTTAGAAATCACACATCTTTTGAAAAGCGCATAGAAACTCGGGAGGCATAGGTATGAAAACAACTCGTCACTTGGCACACCTGTAGGGCTGTACGCGACACTTTTCAAAATACCCTTAAAATACTATCAATTTTACTCTGCCAAAATAAGGAACAATTGGCATACAGAGTTATCCCATAACGTAGGAGGCCGTAAGCCAAGGCATTTACGATCATTTTTCTGACTGAAATTGGAAGAAAGGTTTTGGTTGAGTATAACATGCACGATATACTTCGGAGCTTTTTAGCTACATATGTAAGATGAGAATTCCAAGATAAATCATTGTCAAAATATATTCCGAGGTACTTGGTTGTATTAACATATTCGATAGGTGAACACGTGCAGTGCTCACAATTTGATGGGTGCAATAAAAAGGAATATCTAGACATTTGCGCTTTAATGGATTAGCGAAACAGATAAGTTTTGTCTTATGAACGTTAATATTAATTATATTTGCCTCAAACCAATCCATAGCACGAGTTGCATCAGCTTGCAGCAAACTAGTTGCACTGTGAAGGTTTATATGTCGTGACACTAGCAGGGTATCATCCGCGTATTGAAATATTTCGCAGCCCGATATAGTTTTAGCGAGGTCATTCACGTAAAGATTAAACAGAAGTGGGGATAACACGGAACCCTGTGGAACACCGGATCTCAAAATTGCCTTTGTGCTCTTTATACCGCAAATCGAAACTTGTTGTGACCTCTGTGTCAAAAAATCCCTGAGAAGGTGAAAAAAAGGCCCTCTGAAACCATAATCAAACACTTTTTTCAAAAGCACCTTGTGACTAATAGAGTCAAAGGCCTTTGAAACGTCTAGAAAAAGAGCGCAAGCATACTTGTTCCCTTCAAAAGTCGCGTGTAGCGTATCGGCAAGATCCTCCAGTAACGAGTCTGTGCCCAGCCCTGGGACAAAGCCATACTGCGACGGGGACAACACGTTAAATTTTGTAAGAAACGAGGTCATGGTGTTCAATATATGTTTTTCAAGCACTAGGGCTAAGCACGGAAGAATAGATATGGGCCTGTAACTTTCTACACTATTTCGTGTGCCCCCCTTATAAAGTGGTCTCACAAGCGCACTTTTGAATAAAGCAGGAATCGCTCCTGAGTGGATAATTCCGTTTAAAATATAAAGAAGAATATTGCTGAGAGATCCAAAATTTCGCCGCAGGTCCCCGACAAAAATATTATCTATTCCGGGGGCCTTGTTTGGTTTAAAACTAAATAAAAACGCGTGCAAATCAGCGGCAGTCATGCTGGGTAGGAACGCGGACTCAGAGACAGGCGGTTCTAAGTTAGTGGGCGTGGTAAATTCATCGCGTGATGTACCCGAAAACGAAGCGAAGAAGCGATTGAATGAGTCAGCAATTGATTCTATATCAAACCCAAAATTTTTTGTTATTGTGCTATCAATAGACGATTTGTTAGAGCATCCCTTTACCTCGTTCACCACGGACCAGGTTTTCGCAACGTCAAAGCGTGAAAGAAAAAACTTATCTTGAAAGTACTGACGCTTTCTAAAACGAACCATGGCATTCACTCGATTTCTGTAGACTTGGTATTGTAATCTCAGCTCGTCGTTTCGCGGAGCACGACGACACTTTGCCCATAAAATATCTTTTTCTTTAATAGCAGAAAGCACATCCGAGGTTATCCAGGGTTGATTCTGCCTACGCTTTTTCATCCTAATAGTTGTCGTACTAATTGCCCTGAAATGTGAAAGATTATCGACTAACTTTATATAGGTATTCGTGTAATCAAAATCTGTTATTATCGCGTCCCAGTCATAAGCGGCAATCAGTCTATCGAGTTTATTGAAATTTACTACTGTTATTTGCCTTTGCTGATCTGTTACTTGTGACTGGACCTTGAAGCCTATTCGACAGCCAACAAAGTAATGGTCCGCTAATTTTTGCGTAACAGTCACCGATACTGTAGGCGTGCTGAAATTTCTTACGTTTATATGATCTATACAGGATATCGTCATTTTCTGGGAAAGGAATTCTTCTCTTGTAGCGGCAAGAATTACACTTTCAATGCCATAGCTGGAAAGAATATTCAAATAGTCGCACACGACAGCCTTCGAGGGTTTCAAGAGATCGATATTGAAATCACCCGCTAGACAAAGCCTGTCAGTCTCCGGCATATTTCCTAAAATTACATTAAACTCGTCGAGAAACAAACGAGCACTTTCTGAAGGAGGCCTATAGAATGATAACAAAGATACTGAAACATTAGCATTATACAGTTTTAAAGACAGACACTCCGCATACTGGAAAGTTAAGTCTAGCCTGGCTGCTGACCAAGCGGTTTTTACGTAGACGGCTATTCCGCCCCCTTTTGCTGCATTACGTGTTAGAAAAAAGGCCTGAAAACCGGGCAGAGAAAATTGCTGTTGCGAAACGCCTTCCTCCACAACGTTAATTTCTGTTAAAACAAATACGTCTACCGTATCTTTCACTGATTCAACGATAATTTGGAATTCTTCCCAATACTTTCTTATACTTCTTATATTTACGTGTAGGAGCGTAAGCGCGCTAGCACTTGGGGGTAGCAGATCTAAAAACGATGGGAAATCTGAAAGTACAACAGTGTCATTCATTCCTAGATTATTTTTTCCAGGTCCCTAGCGCTAGAAACGCGAACAAGTGTAGCGTTCTCATCTTTTTTTGCGAAAATCGTGCCGTTTTTTACCCAGACAAACCTATACGATTTTTCTTTGCCTCTGGTTCTGGCTCGCCAGAAGAGGTCTTTGTTGGTACTTGTTAAATTGTCGTTGAAATATATTTTTGGTTCACCTTGCGAACGAACGAGTCTGACCAAATTCTTGCGGGCTTTCATCCAGTGTTCTTTGACAGAAACAGACGCAAACTGAACTAGTATTGGCGGCGCCCCGTCGCGTCTAGAACGCAGACGGTGGCAGGCCACCACTTCGGCAGGGGTGGGGATCGCGAGATTCAGTTTGCTGGCTAACCCGTTTAAAGTGACGCTGAGGTCTTCATCAGTCGAAACAGGCACACCATGAATTTCCAAGTTACATCTCCGGCTGTATTGTTCTGTGGCATTTATGTTGGTTTGGAGATTTTCAATTAATTCGGTCTGACCAGACACTGTTCCCTGTAGTCTCTCAACTTCCGTTCGAAGCAGTTTGACCTCCTTGTCGTTTTCTGTGACAAGTGCTACGATAGATTCGTATTTTTCCATTGATGCTTGAAGGGCACAGATTGTTTCCCTCATCGCATCCATTGATGTCTTCAAAGACAGAAGGTCGTCTACTTTTGCTGGAAGGTCGCAAAGACGGTCGACATTTGCCTTCAACGAAAAAAGCAATTCCAGTTTCGCGCTTATATCCGCAAGTTGCGAAGAAACCGTGTCGTCATTTGCCGGGGTCCCAGAATCGCAGGAACCACCGACACTTAGCCTACTTTCTCGATTCCTGCAGGTGCGGCAGTTCCATTTTTCACGTTTTGCGTTCCCCATCGATTTAAAGGTCGCCGGAGCGACGCCGGAGCATTTTTCCAAATGATAAGCATGATTGCAGGAAACGCATTTCATGAAGCATCCATCAGTAGGAACTGACTTAAAACACACAATGCAATCAGTAGGCATGATTTGCTGAATGAAAAAAAAGAAAACAAGACGAAGTTTGAAACGTACAAAAAGAAAAAGAAAACTATTTGAACAGGTTAAATCAAACAAGAAAGAAAAATAATAATAATAATAATAATAATAATAATAATAATAATAATAATAATAATAATAATAATAATAATAATAGTTTATTGCTACCAGCGAAGAAAAGTTTAGTGTTGCGGATGCATCAAAGCCAACAGGAGGCTTGTGCGACGCCATCCTCCAATAAAAAAACCGATATGTAGCTGTGTAGCTACGGAGAATACAATAATATAAAACAGACAAAAAAAAAGAAATGTAAACACAATTCTATGAAGTTAGTCACTCTAGTTATAACGTGAAAATTTTACGCGACAAGATATTATGCACAGACTAAAACGGAAATCAAGAACAATGTCAAAGCAAAATGAAATACTACAAAACTAAAAAATATGCAGAAAAAAAATTCACGGAAGGTGTCTTCTGTTAAAATGTCCTACAAACAGCAGAATATTCATTAATGTTCCAGAAACGCAGGCGCTTAAAAGTGGCACACATTAGTGAGCAAAATGTGTCTACAATATAAATAAACAGGATAGAGACCGAAACCAATAGTTCCCTATTAAAACGAAATACCTCTAAGCATCTTTTTAACTTTGCCCAAGGATGTTTGGTTTAGAAGTTCAGGTGGTAAGTGAGAAAAAATATATGGCACATAGAACGCACGCGTACTTTCTCCATAACGAGTGCGGGAAAGAGGTATGTGAAAAGGGTGCGTATGTCGAAGATCACGTGAGGGTGGGCTTGAGATTTTGAAATCAGAGTTCCAAAAGTGCCGCAATACCACTGAATGAACATAAAGGGTTTGGAAGTTAGGTAATTGCAAATATTCGAAAAGATTAGCGTTGTCAGGTATTTTAAGTTGATAAGAGACACTTTTCAGGATAGCTTTCAGGATACAGTCCACTTTGGTTTTCCAATAGTCAGAAGAATGTCCGAAAACGGTGATGGAGTAGCGAAGGACGCTATATGCAAGCGAATGGGCAATCATTCTTCGAACAGATACAGGAAAAAAATATTTTGTATTATATAATAGGCAACTAACGCTTCTCAGTTTTTTACAGATGTATGTAAAATGAACATTCCATTTCAGACCGCTGTCAAAATATATGCCTAGATACTTCACACTATCTGTATACTCAACCGGAATGCAGTTGCATTGATGACAGAAAGAAGAGTGCAGAACTAATGGAATGTTGAGAGTGACTGTTTTGAGTGGATTATGGAAGCATACTAGTTTCGTCTTTTTAACATTTATATCAAGAAGGTTTTTCTTGAACCAGTCCATAATTGCTATGGCTTGAGATTGCAACTGGCTGATGGAATTGGCATAGTTGATATGTTGGGTCATGATTACAGTGTCGTCCGCGTATTGATAGAGCTTACATCCCGGTACCATAGTGGCGATGTCATTGACAAAAATACTAAACAAAAGATTTGATAGAATAGATCCCTGTGGTACTCCCGCTTTTAGTTCAGTTCGAGAACTCTGAAATCCAGATGCGCACACCAGTTGAGAACGACGAGAAAGATAGTTTTTAAGAAGGGAAAAAAATGAACCACGAAACCCTAGGCTGTACAGTTTCTTCAACAGTACCGTATGGCTTACTGTATCAAAAGCTTTGGACACATCTAAGAATAGTGCGGAGGTAACAAGCATAGCACAATAATAATAATAATAATAATAATAATAATAATCAAGAATCAAGAATAGTTTTTATTTGTGCCCAGGAACAACCTTGCGGTTTTGGTGCTGGCGCACGTAAAAAAGAACAAAAACACACACACACACACAAAAAGGAAAAAAAAACCACGGAAGACAGTTTTACATAAAATTCTACAAAAAAGAAGACGCGAGAACTGTGTACACAAAATTGTACAGAAAAACAAAACAAAAAAGTGCACAAAAATTGCACATAGAAATGAAGACACGAAAAAAATTGTTCCAATACATATGGATGCTTCACTTGGACGCAAACAGACGCGAACGTCTGAACACTACACATACAGCTCCGTACAAATAGGAACAAGAAATCAACAAGTCATAGAAATACATATGGAAACCCGGCAGTTGATTCAGGAAGTTCATCAAAAGTCACAAAAGAGCTTCCGCACAGATTTAACAAAATCGGAAAAGTTGTCAAGAAATATATCGAGATTAAGAGAAGAGTTATTATAAAGGAGTTCCGCACGAGATACTGGATCAAGTGTATTAACTCTAGATGACAGATAGAAGGTTGACGTTTTTCTTGTCGTCACTCGCGGTACGTGCAGAGAAACCTGATGCAGGATGTCGGAGCTATCTATTTGACCATGTATACATTTATAAAGAAAGAGCAGCTCCGCAGTGTTTCGGCGTCCCTGCAAGTCTTGCAGTCGAATGGGTGAACTATGCACGTCATCAACTGCTTTTGCAAAGTTGAAACGGTGTTTAAAAATAGATACGAATTTCGCTTGTACACGAGAAATCCTCAATAGATTAGAGTGGCACGTCCCACCCCACACAACAGATGCATACTCAAGGTGTGAACGACACAGGGAACAATATAAGGTTAAAAATGTTTTAGGGTCACGAAATTCTCGTGATACACGACACACAAGACCCAGGGTGCGCAGTGCAGACTTCACAATATGCATAACATGACCCTGGAAACGCAAAGCAGAGTCAAATACAACACCAAGATCTCTGATTTCGCCAACGCGGGATAGTTGATTAGTGTTAATTGTGTAGTTAAATGGTACTGTGGCAGTTTTTCTAGAGTAGGTCATGACTTTTGTTTTGGAATGGTTTATCTTCAGGTGATTACGTGAGCACCAGCCAACAAACGAGGTTATATCAGACTGTAAATCCATGCAGTCAGGTTCGCCGCCTATTTCTCTAAATATTTTTATATCGTCTGCATATAGCAAGAAAGAAGACGTGGTGATGGCGCTTGCGACGTCATTCACAAAAACAGAAAATAGCAACGGGCCCAGTACGGAGCCCTGTGGTACACCCGAAGTTGCGTTATACGTGGGGGAGCAAGACCCGTTCGCACGCACATAACAAACCCTTTCCCTTAGGTAGTCCTCCAGAAGACAGTATATCGGACCGCAAAGACCAACTGCAGAGAGCTTAGATAAAAGTATACTGTGGTTTACAATGTCGAAGGCCTTGCTACAATCAAAGTATATAACGTCAAGTTGACCTCTGTCGCACACAACCTTAGACGCAGCAGTCGCGAATGCCACAAGATTTGTCGTCGTTGAGCGACCAGCGAAAAAACCGTGCTGGTTGGTAATTATCGTGCTTTGAAGTGAAAAAGACAGAGATCTGTGGATGACCTTCTCAAAGAGCTTAGAAAACGAGCAGAGTAAAGAAATAGGTCTGTAGTTAGAAGCGTCAGTCCGCTTGCCCGCCTTAAAAATCGGGACCACAACAGCAATTTTCCAAATACTCGGGAAAATGCCCGACTTCAGACAATTAATAAAGATAGCGCAAAGGACTGGTGTTAAAATGCAGCCGTAAGACTTGAGTATAGCTTGGGGGATGCCGTCATGACCGGCAGATAGCGTCGGACGCATTGCTTTTATACAAGTTTCTACAGTAACCTCGTCTATCGCAATATTACTAACTGATAAAGTGTTCGTGCATGGAAGGGTCTCATTAGGAAGTGCGCCAGTATTAACAGTGTAAACCGAACCAAAGACACCAGCGAAAACATTACATACATCAGTTGCAGAGCCTCCGTTCCCTTCCATGACAATAGCATTTTCTCCTGCGCGATCGCCCCTGCGCGATTTAACTCCTCTCCAAAATCTTTTAGGGTTTCGCTGTAGATCTGACTCTACTGCTTCGGTATCTGCCTGCTTATCACGCTTAAGCAATGCCCTGCAACGACTTCTCACCTCCTGAAATTTAGACTCGAATTCAGGACGGCCTGTTTTCTTAAATTTTCTATGCAAAAACGACTTTCTCTTCAAAGCCGTACGGAGTTCAGGAGAAAACCAATAGGGAAACCCAGAGCGTACGTTTTTTCTCAATGGGATGAACTTTTTCATTCCCTCCTGTACCACAGCGGTCAGTTGATTTACTTGATCATTCACGTTTGGAGACTCCAGAATGGAACTCCAGTTAAAGTCAGAAAAATATCCGTACAGGCCTACGTAATCGCCAGCTGCGTAGTTAAAGGATTTCTCGACGTTTTGGCCACTTGGCATTTGGCGCAGCACTGGTGTTTCAATAGTCATTTTTATATCAAGCGCTGGATGATATTTATCCTCTGGAACGAGAGGAACTTTACTTTTATCGACACTGACAGTCTCTGAGGTCGTTAGACACAGGTCGAGGAACTTCCCTTGCCAGTTGGGTGTGGAGTTTCGTTGTGTCAGACCTAAGAACGATGAAAAATTTACTAACGAGTCACATTTTGTAGTGATATAAAAATTATTCGATGTGACCTTCCATGTTTTCCAACAAATAGATGGTGCGTTAAAATCGCCTAAGATCAAAACATTAGCTGAGTCAGATGCGGTTACGGTTCTTTCAATCTCCTGAAGGCAGTCATGGAATGTTTCCGGTGACATATGTGGGGGAAAATAAAATGCTCCCAAAAGTATATTGTCTTTCGGACCGCGCACCTCAACCCAAACTGACTCGGAATAAGTCTCAAGGCCCGTCCGCCTAACGCAATCGTAGGACTGATCAAACGCGACCAATACACCTCCACCCCGCTTCCCTTCAGTAGACTGCCTGTCACTGCGAAAAACCCTGAAACTTGGCGGGAAGAATAATAAAAATAATAATAATAATAATAATAATAATAATAATAATAATAATAATAATAATAATAATAATAAATACTTTTATTGAATGTAGCATAAAAGAAGGTTGCGTAACGGGCGCATCAAAGCCAGCATTAGGCTTGTGCGATGCTACCCAACAGTTTAACGTAGCTTGGAACCCGCATGTGAACTGAAGCTTAACTATATACAGGTGTCCTTAGGATGTCTCGGGTATGTTACGCTACAGTTAGACACACAAACACACGCACATACACAGATATACGAATCCGTTAGCAGATGCATTGTCAAACATAAAAAAACATAGTAAAAAAAAAGAAGAGCAAGCAATGAAATTTCTGTAGACAAAGCAAAATTATGCATTAAGCATAAAAGGAAAAGGCGACTATACTAAACACAAATACACAACATCGAGTCCAAATGTGAAGTGTTGCAACCCCAAGGTTGCATAGGTGTAACCTACACTAAGAAAAATAAAATATATAAACAAAAAATATTAAAAAAATAATAAAAATTAATATACAGGCCATACATCGATGCCCAGTCGAATATCATGTCAGAAAGTGATTCTTCTGAGAGCCTTTTTAACTGCTCGCAGCGAAGTAAGAGAAAGAAGCTCAGGCGGCAGATGAGAAAAAATTTGCGGAACATAATATGCGCGCGTACTTTCGCCATAGCGAGTATGAACACGGGGAATTTCAAAAGGCTGCACGTGACGCAGGACACGAGAAGGTGAACTAACTACTTTAAAATCGTTGCTCCAGAAATGCCGCAATGCAACAGTTTGAACGTACAGCGTTTGACAGTTAGGAAGCTCAAGAAGATCGAAAAGGGTGGTGTCTTCAGGCACATGTAGCTTGTAAGAAACACTCTTGAGAATTGCTTTCAGGAGGAGTCTATTCTCATTTTCCAGAAAGCTGAACAATTCCCAAAAACAGTGATGCCATAACGGAGGACGCTATATGCAAGGGCATGTGCTATTGATTTTCGAATGGAAAGTGGCATAAAGCATTTAGACCTATACAATAGACAGCTGGCGCTTCTTAGTTTTTTGCATATATAAGGTATATGAACATGCCATTTCAAGCTACTATCAAAAAATATTCCAAGGTACTTAACATTATCAGCATATTCTAAAGGGACGCAGTTGCACTGAGTGCAAGCTGATGAGTGCAAAACAAATGGAAAATCAAGCCTGACTATTTTGAGTGGGTTGTGGAAGCATACCAGTTTAGTTTTTTTTACATTTACCGAGATAAGGTTTCTCTCAAACCAGTTCATTAGCGCAGTTGCATGACATTGCAATTGGCGGATAGAGTCTAAGTAATTAATGTGTTGCGACATGATTAGTGTGTCGTCTGCATACTGGTATATTTTACATCCTGGTACAGATTCGTTGATGTCGTTGACAAAAATATTGAATAAAAGGGGTGATAGAATCGAACCCTGCGGCACACCTGCTTTTAGTGTAGTTCGAGAGCTTTGGATACCACCGGCAGACACCACCTGAGAGCGATTACCAAGATAATTTTCAAAAAAGGAAAAAAAGAGCCCCGGAAGCCTATACTGTATAGTTTTTTCAAAAGTAACATGTGACTGACAGTGTCAAATGCTTTGGACAGATCTAAGAACAGAGTTGAGGTGACAAGGTTATGATCGAAAGCAGAGTAAAGTTTGTCAGCGAAATCTTCAAGCAGTAGTTGTGTGCCCTTCCCCTGCACAAATCCAAATTGTGTAGGTGACAGTACGTTAAATTTGTCTATAAAAGATGTCATTATACGATATATATGTTTTTCAAGTATCTGCGCGATGATCGGCAGTATAGAAATAGGTCGATAATTTTCGATATTATTTTTGGCACCACCTTTGTATAAAGGACGCACTATTGACGTTTTGAGGTCGTCAGGGATGAATTTAGCTTCAATAAAGTTGTTCAACATACAAAGAAGTACCGCTTTGAGACTGCCATAGTTTCTTCGGAGGTCAGAGAGACGAATCCCATCAATCCCGGGTGGCTTGCTTGGCTTAAAACTGAATAATATGGAGAACAGATCACTTTCTTGAAGTGGCGAAAGGAAGGCGGAGGAGGTGACGACATTATCAATATGAGTTGACGAATCTCTCGCCTGACCAGAAAAAGTTGCAAAGAAGGCATTGAAATTCTCCACAACAGTGCGTAAGTCATTGCCAAAATTTTGCTTTAGTGTATCGTCAATAGAATGATGAACGTTGTGACCACGAAACTCATTAACTAGGGACCAAGTTTTTCGTGCGTCCGAACGATATTCTGTAAATTTTTTTTGATAATAGTTGCGCTTTGCCGATCGGATCATTGCGTTTAGTTTATTTCGGCAGGATTTGAAATCTGACTTCAATTGCACATTGCTGGGCGAGCGACGGCACCGTGACCATAACATATTCTTATCTTTTATAGCTGCCAGAATATTAGCATTTAACCATAAGAGATCCGGGTTACGCTTCTTTATGTAGATTACTTTCTCAGATGCTCTATAGAACTGACTAAACACAAGAATGAACTTTTGGTATATGTCACTGTAGCTGACGGACTCCAAAAATTTGTTCCAGTCAAAAGTTGAAACTAACTGGTCAAATAAACTGTTGTCTATACGTTTTACTTGAATATGATTCGATGATTTTTGCAATGATAACGGATCATTGGAACAATGGCATGCCACAAAGTAGTGGTCGGCAAGCTTTTCCGTAACAATTGCCGATTTAATGATGGACGCAGATGTTCTAATGTTTATGTGGTCGATGCAGGAGGAAACTAGCTTGTCTAAAAGAAGTTCTTCGCGCGTTGGATCATTAATGGTGCATTCAATCCCATATGTTGCCAGAATGTTTAAATAATTGCACACTGTAGATTTCGCAGACCTTAAGATGTCAATATTAAAATCTCCAACAATACACAACTGGTCGTGCAAACTGAGATCGCTTACATGCGCTTCGAATTCTTCCAAAAAGGACCCTACGTTCGTGGAAGGCGGTCTATAAATAGCCAATAAAAAAATCGAAGTAGTCGCACTTCCGAGGGAAAGGGCGACACACTCAGCGTGACTAAACGTCAAAGAAATCTGTGAAACGGACCATTTTTTGTTCACGAACACCGCGATACCACCTCCGTGACCTGAACAACGCGTGTAGAATGTTACTGCGTATCCTGGCAAGGAAAATTGATCTGTATCTACAGAAGAAATGCTTATTTCTGTTAAGATAAAAGCGTCTATTATTGAACTAATATCCCTTGCAATAATCTGAAATTCGTTCCAGTGCCTGCGTATACTCCTAATATTTACATGCAAAACGGAAAAAGAGTGATCATGACTTGCTTCAAAAAAATTGCAGAGAGATGAAAAATTTGAATGGCGAACGAAGTTGGTCATGGAGTTAAATAATCTTTTCGATGTCTATCAGATGGTTAACTCGAATGGGCACACAGCCTTCCGCTTTCTTTGCGTAGATCTTGGCTCGGGAAACCCATACGAATTTATAGCCCCGCTCCTTGCCCCTCTGTCTTGCCTGCCAAAACAGCTCTTTGTTAGCTCGCGTCAGGTTGTCATTCAAGTACAGTTTGGGAAAAGAACCATCCTGAGTGAGCGAGCGGAGAGCTCCACGTGCTCCCATCCATGACTCCTTCATGCTGACAGATGTAAAGCGGATCAGAATCGGCGGTGTTTTTTCACGTTTGACAGGCAGGCGGTGGATAGCAAGGATGTGGGCTTTGTCGAATTGGGAGATTTTAAGGCGCTCGGCTAGATTTGTCGCAAAGGACATGAGATCTTCGCCAGGTGAAACCGCCAGACCATGCACTTCCAGGTTCGCAAGACGACTGTGTTGCTCGTTGTCATTAAGCGCTCCACGAATCTCCTGGAGTTCGTTCGCTTGTTGCTGCACGGTTGACTTCAGCTGCGACACTTCATCTTGGAGAGCCTTGCCTTTTTGTTCATTGGTTGTTGCCAGCTTTAGAATGCGGTCGTAATCAGCTGACAAGAAGTCCATTGACTGTTGAATGCCGTTTACAGTCTCTTTCAGGCTTTCGACTAGTGGCTTCAAAGATAGAAGCTCGTTGAGTTGCAGCGAGAGGGACTGGAGGGAGTCTACGCTTCCTTTCAGGGTGAGCAGTTCTTCCAGCTTCTTGTTCATATCAGCCAGCTGAGAAGACAGGAGCTCAGCGTTTTGCGACATTTCCATCGCCCCGGCAGATGACCCAGTTTGGCTATCTTTCAAACGACATGCCCGGCATCTCCACTTGTCACGCTTAGCTTGGCCCATGGTGGTGAAAGTTTTCTCGGCGATCCCGGAACAGCTCTGGCCCAGATGGTAGTCGCTATTGCAGTCTGAGCACGACATGTGCCGGCCATCGGTTTCTATTGCCTTGCTACATGCTACGCATTCGATGGTTGGGGCCATTGCTGAACCAGCAGGAGGATGGAAAGTTGGCAAAGGTCGTGTATTGTCGCCAGGCGGTCGAATATCACAGCGAAGTACAGACCTAAGCCAAATGTGCAGGTATCCAATCAGTTCTAATGGAAAGCTCTGCGCCCGACAGCACGACAGAACAGAAGGTGCAGAAGAGGGGAAGCTGTTGGTCTGAGTTAATCGTGCCGGCGAAGGCCAAGGTCCGAATCAGGCCGCACCGCAGAAGACCGGAGGGAGCGATAGGTCCACACGATACCTGAGTATGGTTGGTCGGGCAGTCGTGTTATGGGCGTCCATCATAGTGGCCAGGCCTAGCGGTGATGGAAGTCCGCGGCCAGCTCCTCTGTGTGAAGGATTCCGGTTGAAGTTGTCACGAGGAGGTCCGCTCGAGTCCTGGCATTAAGACTTCGGAGCCTGAGCAACGTCGGATCGAAGTACTGCCCTTTTTTGACGAAATTCTGGGAGGGTATAAGAGCGACCGTTCAACAGCGGGAACTTCGTAATAATAATAATAATAATAATAATAATAATAATAATAATAATAATAATAATAATAATAATAATAATAATAATAATAATAATAATAATCAATCAATCAATCAATCAATATTTATTTGGTGCCCAGGAACGACCTGACGGTCTTGGTGCTGGCGCACCCCAACTACAAAATAAAACACAAAATATT
This sequence comes from Ixodes ricinus, assembly GCA_037355805.1. NCBI lineage: Eukaryota > Metazoa > Arthropoda > Arachnida > Ixodida > Ixodidae > Ixodes > Ixodes ricinus. The sequence goes on from JAZHYW010018169.1 coordinate 19,709, forward strand.
ACACAAGATACGTAACACAAGAAGCGAAACATTTAAATACACACAGGAAAGGGAAGACTTCAATGCATAGCACAAATTGGTAACGCATAGGAGCTCGCGCAACGCGCAGTCGTACATCGCCCAAAGTGGATGGCAGGCATCGATTGAGAAATTAAGAGGAAAAGACTAAGGTTGAACACATTCAAATAGGAATGACTACGAAGATGAACAGTGAATTCCGATCGTAGACACTGCGACGATGAAGCAACAAAAAAAATTGGGAACAAACGTTGATCAAAAACTGGATTGACGACGCCACGATGCGGAAGCTTAGAACAAGCAAGAGAATATAAAGTCTATGATTTAGAGGTCAGCTCACATCGAACTAGAACAATGTTCGAAGCGAGAGGTGAAACGCCTGAAAGCAGGAGTCAAAAAATATCTAATTTCTCCGTATGCACGTTGTACAGTTCTGACGACCTAACGAGGGGGCATTGCTTGTTAAGGTTATTGGTCGTATAGAAAGGTGATCTGAGTCTTGCATACACACGTGGAATTCTCAAATTCAAAGCAGACAAAAGCGTCGAGGAGTCAATCAGTCCGTGTAAGACCTTGTACAGAAACAAAATGTCAGCCTTTTCGCGGCGCTGGCAAAGGCTCAGTATATTTACTTGCCTCAACTCAGCTGCATAGCCCGAAAGATGCTCGTCCACAGCAAGATAACGGTACTTAAAAATGGAGATAAATTTTGTTGCACACGCTCTATTCTTGATAAATTCGTAGAACAAATTCCGTTCCACACAACGGACCCATATTCCAGCTGCGAACGGCACAACGCGCAGTAGAGCGTAAGAAAGGCAGAAGGGTTGAGAATTCTCTGGTCAGGCGGCATGAAACTCCCAACATGCGCAATGACGTGCAGACTACCTTTGTCACATGATGATCGAAACGCAGGCTAGAATCGAATATGACGCAGAGATCTCTGATTTGGGAGACGCGAGACAGTAAATCTCCATGAATACGATAGGGGTAGCATACAAGTTGTGATTTTCGTGAAAGGGTCATAACTTTAGTTTTAGTGCGATTTAAGGAAAGCTTGTTACGTTTACACCAATCGTTGAACGAGTTCGCGTCGTTCTGGAGTTTAATGCAGTCGTCAACAGTTCGTATTTCCCGGTATATTTTGGTGTCGTCTGCGTACTGCAAACAAAAAGAATCAGACACGACATGTTGGACGAATAATAATAATAATAATAATAATAATAATATTTATTCATGAGGGAAAAAAATTACCAAGTTCAGCATCGGACCTGGTCAAAGCCGGCAAGGGCTTGTGGGACCAGATCCAGCAAGAGAAGAAGCAAAAGCGAGCTCGCATATTGACACACAATATGTAAAAAAAAGAAGAGAAGAAAATTTCACACAAAATTGTCATTGCTCCCGCAGAACGAACAACGGAGTTAGCCACGGGGCCAGCAGATCAGTCAAAACACACAAAAAAGGCACTTAACGGTGCACACACAACACACACACACGCACTCACTTGCACGTCCGTATTGAAGAAAGGCAAAGCAGAACGTCGGGACGAACAGACCAAGACTGTAGTTACAATTAGTGTAGGGCACTAAAAAAGAAAAGGAGCACCAACGAGAAAAAAAATCACTGGGCAAACTCGCATAGGTCTTAGGACCTCACGATGATGCAGATGAAACAACAATCTACTTCAGGACAAAATTGAGAAACGAAAAGGAAAATAATATCGCAAACTGAATAGTCAACGCACTGTCGCGATACGTCAGAAAATGTTGTTTTTAGAGTTTTCTTTAATTTCTTGTTTGAGGTAATGGAAAAAATTGAGTCTGGTAAATCATTGAACACTTTTGGCACATAAAAAGCGCGCGTACTTTCACCATATCGCGTTCTCACTCGTGGTATGTAATAATAAAATAATAATAATAATAATAATAATAATAATAATAATAATAATAATAATAATAATAATAATAATAATAATAATAATAATAATAATAAACATTTTGTGTAGGAGCGGTGATTTTCGGTCAGAAAGAAGAGATATAGTTCTTGCTTGAACGTGGGTTCTTATTTGAATACAACGTAGCTGATTCTCCAGCCCTCGTACCCCATCGCGCCAAACGAACCCTAAGCCTAAGCCGAAAAGCTAGATGGTGCTACTTACCGGCGATTACAAAGATATAAAGACTTTGCTTTCTTCATTCATCTACCATCTGGCGATGAATCCAGTGTTTTGTACCCCCCCCCCCCCCCCCCCCACCGAATTTCCTACACGGATTACACGCCCCCTAGAGCCCATCCCATAAATTTGTAGCACCTACCCAGAATCCCAGATTGACAATAATGGATAGGCCCCTGGATGCATGGCGGCCAGTGGTTGTGGATAGGCATGTGTGCCTCTGCGTGTTCCCCTTGCGGCGCTACAATGGGCCCTTTTCAAAAGTTAACTAAGCAACACTGGCAGTCGCCATGTTCAGGGAATTGCTTCCTGTGCGGAGTAGTGTGACATTGTATTCAAGTTCACGCCGAGTGCTGTCGCATCAGCACTCGCGTCCACTGCATGCGCAAAGTCCTTGCCCGAACAATGGCAGCCTCGAAGCAGCTTCTGGAGGGATTGCACTTTTGAAAATGGCCTATTCTCTCCCCTGTTTACACGAAGGTAGTTTAAGTAGCCGGAGCAACTGCAAGGCAGCCAGTAATTCAGACATTCTGAACATCCTTTATGAAGTCGTTGCACGACGCCGAGAGCGGTCTCTTTTCTCGAAGAACTTGTACGCGACCATCTCCAGGAAGAAAACGACCGTGGCCACGACCAGGCCTAGGAGAGCCATGTAGAAGAGAGCGACCGTGTCGTCGATGTTCAGGTCGTGAACCGACGAAGGCGCTTGCCGTCCGTTGAACCAGGAGTGGGGCTGCAGGTCCTTGCGCTTCTTGTCGAGAAGACCGGACTCGTGCAGCCAACGACACCTAGAGAAACGAATTCGCTGTTTTTACGCAGGTTGCAAGACATCTATATGATGCCTGGAACGCGCCTCAGACTTGCGTGTTTACCATGTCCTAAAAAGTGGCCCCTCGATTTCCGGCTGCTGGGTGGATGGATGCTAACGGCCGTACGCTTTATGGCGGGCGGTAGCTTGCGCCACCTAGCCTAGAAATTAAAAACCAAAACTGCTGTCGTCATAGAAGTGTCACGTTGTCGTCGGCCGCGACCCTGGCGGTGTCACAGAAGCGGTGGTGGATGTGGCAGACGCCTGTTCTGCTGCGGGTCTCTCTTCGGCTCGACAGTCCACGGAACCTTCGGCAGCCAGTCCATGGGCGGAACAGGGCCCTAAACGCGCCAGTCGGAGACGCGTTCCAGACAACTTTACATGGAACTATCAGAACTATCATCATGAATTGCTTCTGGATCTATAAACTGACGGGCACCACTGGCAATAAGACGTTTTTGGCGCCACCTCGCGGGCGCCCTCCTGTGACGGAGCTGGTATGATGCGAGCAGACGACGCGCCATGTCAAAGCACGTAGTGGCTATGTTAGTTGGCATCTTTACCGATTAAAAACAGTTTAATTATAAAAGAAGCGTGCATGCCGTTTTTTGTGAGTGATCTTTCTAATGAATAACAGCGCCTCGAATTTTTTTATATATTAAAAAAAACTTGAAAATATAAGGAAAAAAATATGCAGTTTTACATTACAGCTTCCGCGGCGTGCGTCAGGGCTATTCACAAGTGGCCTCTCTAATTACGTCTATTTTTTGTTTTTGTTTTCGGAATTGTGGAAGCTGTTGCAGTAAAAGGTTTTACATTCGCCAGAGTAAATGGCGTGCTGTCGTCTCAGCTGTGCACGCGCGCAGTTGTGTTGCAAAGTGCTGCAGACTTGTTTTAGCCACATTGAGCTTGCCGATACCGACGCTTCTATCAAAGTGCGACTCTGACAGTTGCTGACGCTTAGCACATCCCGCAACGAATACGTGGCAAAGACGTTTGTCACATCGCGACTTCTGCTCGAAAGAAAAGCAGAAATTTTCATATCTTCTCGAATTGTCGGCGATGGCCCGGCAAAATCATGCGATTGATTAATTTGTTCTATCCAATTTTTACTAAGAAACTGTTTACAAATTTAAAATCGCTCGCTGAGAAGTGCATCACGCATTATGCGCATTTGGTCCCGCAACATTACAACATACAAATGGTAGGAATGCTTAGCAGGTGTGTACCACATTATTTGGGACGCTGAAGTGTTACCGACTTACTAGATTTAAGAAAAGACTGATTGTGCAGGCGAGCTGGTGGTAGCTAATCTGTGTCTGTTCCTCTGACTAAAAGTTTTTCATTTTCTCCTCCATAATCTCAGGTGTTAAACGACATGATCAGATTTAAGACTTCGATCGCGACTGGTTCTCGCATGTTTCACGTCGTCCGGTTGAATAAGCAGGGATTTAATTGAAACGACTCTGAAAGCCAGCTACCAGTTATTTTGAGGAAATGTTTGTTCACTGGTTTACAACTTAAAAAAAAATCTACTTGGAACTAGTAAGAGACCAGCACCGTCACAAAACAAATTGGAACCAACAGGATATACGGAGTCGCTTTCGCTGAATTCGCTACACGCGCGAAAGGTTCTCGAATTTCACTTTGCTATTTTCAATTTGATGAGACATTACTTCCTCAGTTTTATTTTGTCCGAATCATAATAAAAATGCGCCCTATTCGCCGTGGTAGATGTTGTGGTGGGGTAAAACACTGGATATTCTATCTTCATGTGGTGGGGTAAAATGCTGGATATTCTATCTTCATGTGGTGGGGTAAAACGCTGGATATCCTCATGCCGCCAATAGACGAAAAGACTTACTACAGCAACAGAACCGAGCAAAGCAACCGACTATACTCCAGACTATTCAACTTTTTACAAAGGCTAGTTGCCCAAAGTGCAATAAAATCAGTCTAGACGAGCAGAACATGTAATTTTGACATGATTAGTGTTGGCTAAAAAAACTACACGGTGGTTTGTCAGTGATACCTTTTAGCCGGGCTCACACTGCCTATACATCATACAAAAGATAGCCTGCATACAGATTCGGACGCAAGTCACCACGAGATCTGAGCTTCGAATGCCGTAGGACAATGAGTTCAAGGCGTGAACTTGGCACACGACATTCGAACCAGGGGTATTGTGGTGACTCGTGTTTGCAGACTGTGCTTTGTGTGATGTATGATCAATGTGACCCTCTGCTTTAGGTGCCCTAATGTTCCGGTGTCGTGCAGTAGCTTTGAACATACACGCGCTCAGCCTCGAGGTAGAACTAAAATACATCTTTGTCATTCTTGTTGCGTGTAGTAGACTCGAAAGTAGACTGCTGGGATCATTTCATACCAAAGATAGAAGCAGCACGAGGGCAGGTAGGGTCACCAACCAAGGGCAGATTGCAAGATATATGCGTTGTCTGCATTTATTGCAATGCGAACGACCGTGAGTCATCGTTCGGCGTGCCAAACACGGAAGGAGTTATCGCATCGAGCCATTTGATGTCTCGACAAGACAAGCAAGCGACGTGGCCCGACTGTAAGAAAAACGTAGTAAAAGTTAAAGTGCGCATGAGCACCAACCAACCTGACATGAAGAAGACTCGCAATCCTTGGATCCAGACCTTTGCGCATCAACATGCTGAACTGCGCCGATATGGTTCGCTGCTTGGAAGCGTAGAACTCTGCGGTTTTGGGCTTCTCGGGAAAGAGGGTCGGGATGTACCTATTCATCACGGTATCCTCCATGAAGAGGATGGCTCTCCCGGAGAGCAGTTCCTCGAAGGTCTTGCGGGTGAAAGCCTCCGAAGCCGGCATGATGGAGTTGTGTTTCCTCACCATGGCCAGAATGGCCCTCAAAGCGGGCTCCTTTGATACCTGCAAAAACAAAAACACCAACGAATGGTTTTTCTTTTAAGGCGAAAACCCTACATGTCTCATCGTGCAGTCGACCTTCAAAGTTCTTGAGCGGAAACACGTCGGCGACACGAAAGGTACGAAAACACACCGGCGATACGAGAGGTACCAAAACGAAAGGTACCAATGAAACGGCGCCAAAAGTGCGTCGTCAGAAAGCGCGCTGTCTTCGGAGGTTCGCTATGCACGTTTTCATCGGCGCTTGGGCTTTCGCGTTCAAGTCGTTTTAAGAATAACATATAAGACCCTGTGTTTTTTTGTTTTTTTTTTAATTGTAAATATAATATGATTTTACTGAAGGTCAGTTCAGATAGTGTCATTTGCTTACGTTGTGTTAATGTTACGGATGCTTACTTACGTCTGCATAGTGTGACTCTTTGGGACATGCGTATATTTCGTATGCCACGCAACCCATCGAAGGAGTAGCTTGGTACGCGACGCACGATGTAGAGGTGTCCCGGTGGCGTGTAAACCCCTTTCGAAAATCATGTGTCCATTATTAGAAGGTCAGAACCACTGCACAATGGCGGAACAACTGACATCATGAAACGTGCAAACACATTCCATAAGTTAGCGAACGTCAGAGCGCGGCCAGCGATAGGAGCCGACCAGCCAATCAAACATCGTCGGTAGTTAAACGCCAATGCTCTAACCACCTTTTTTGTGGGTGAGTTTTTGCCTAACCTCACCTCACCTCACCTCACCTAACCTCACCTAACCTCACCTAACCTAACCTAACCTAACCTAACCTAACCTAACCTAACCTAACCTAACCTAACCTAACCTAACGCATGAAGTATGCCGTGACGTTACAGTTTTAGTCCGCCATCTGCCTCGAGAGATTTGGCGCTCTACCAAGCGGGTGTTTGGGGGTTTGTATACACCTTCCAGAAACCGCTCCTAGGCCGCCGCCATGTTGCTGATGCTGATGCGGCTGGTGCGACTCGCGCGCCCTCTATCAGCTAGAAATTTTCTGCCACTCTCTTGGAGCTGTGAAGACCCGCTCAGCGCGGTTCTCTACCTGTGTTTTTGCGGTTTTGCATTCGACGTTTTCTCGCCCCTCTTGAAAGTTTCCACTTAATTTTTTTATGCGTGCTGCGTACCCTTTCTGTGTTATCTTCCACTGTGCGAAAAAAGGCTGGTAAGTGCCTGCCATTCAAGCTTTTCTGCTTGACATTCACGGGAAACGAAGAAGGTGAAGGACGTCGAACGACCCTCGACGCGATTTTGCGAACATTGTTCTCCCCCTCCCAGAGATAATCCGCGTAGAATCCTCAGTCATCTCCAAAAATAGTTGTCCGGGTTGGGGTGGGAAACGGGTCAGTCGCGTTCGTTCCTTTGACTTGGTGCTGTTGTGAAAAAAGAAGCTCTCCACGAAACGTGCCCCAAAACGAAGTCATCTTGGATTCCGTCCGATCGTCAAGATGTGACTGTCGTCGACTGTGACTGTGTTATTTGAGATCTTTCTCAAATAAATTCTTTTCGGATAACGCTGCATCGTGTGGTACGTACAATATATTGTTCGAATGTTAACACTTTCTAAATTGTATGTCTGTGTCCTGTTCATCGGTAAACACGTTATTTGTGAGCGTGACAAATGCATGCCTTTCGGCTCTCTTCTGTTGTAATTTATTTTTGACAGCTAAGCGCTTTGTCGTTTGTCATTCGGCGAATCGCGCGGAGCTGTCAAAACTTATCGTAAAAAAACACAAAAACTAGAACTATACATTCAACTCGCATTCGTTCTGTCGCGCGCGTACCCAACAAAAATAGTTTATAGGTTTTTTTATTGCTTTTTTTTTCTTCTTTAAAATGTGGTACAATGCTTTCTCAATGACCTCGGGAAAATACATGCACCATGAAACACAAAATACAGCGGGAAAAGACGAGAATTTAGCCGCCAGCATTGTTTGAAACTGCGCCTACGCAGGCTGCGCCTATCGAAATCACAGTCCCCTCGGTTAGGGTTAGCAGGGACGCCGGTGAGAGTCTAGCCTCAAACCCAGTGACTGGGCACGAAAACGGTTTGCTGCCCCTGGGGTCGAGTGTTCATTGGAAAGGTGTATATTCGCCGAGAAAACTAGCCTCCTTTTGTTTACAGTCAAATCCTAATCGTGTCGCCTTGTAAAGTGCCGCCGCACACTGCCGCCGCGAAGCTGGCGTGAACGAGGGCGGTCGGGTGGGTTAACACGCTCCCCAGTGAACGTTTTGTTTACTGCCAAATATCTATCGTTCAGCCGCATCGCTTGCGTCACCTTGTAATGTGCCGCCGCAGAGTGTCGCCGTGAAGCGGAATGGGCGAGGGGGATCGGGTGGGCAGGCGCCCCAGTGATGCAATACCCCGCCGTCCGCCATTGCACCTCCAAAAAGCCGACCCCGCCGCCGTCTTCGGTGAGAGCTGTCTTCTTATCTCAAACAAGCAACGAGCGCGAAAAGGTCATTATCGTCTCCTGCTTGCAAAGAGCGGGACGTTCAAATAGGCCAATCGGGGCCCTGGATTTGCTCCATGGTTTTATACTCCGTGAGCAAACGGCAATACGCGTCCCGGCGACTCGCAGTCGTATCACAGCGTAACGCAAGAACGCCTAAGATATATCGTTTCTGATAAATGGGCCTTGACCTGAACGCCCATTAAAACAACATCACTTGAGTTTGACTATCGGGACATCTGTGCCTCGTATGTTGCAACCGGTTGCTACACTTCATCTAATCGCATGAATGCCCCGATGACTCGAGGTTGTATTTCAAAATGTAGCCAAGCAGCACGGGTTGCAAAGGGTTACCATAAACCTGTCCTCACAATTCAACCTAAACAAAGTGGACATGTTGGCCGTAGTTAAGGAATTATTTGCTTTTCTGATTATAGCATTATTTGTTTGCAGTAAACACGCATATATTTTGCTCGTGCTCCTCGCTTTATGCCTGACGGAAACATAACACCGATTTAAGTTCAACTTCTCTGTTACGTCTCCAGAAATGTGACGAGATGAAAAGTGGAGCTGGCAGGATACCGTGGCCAACTGCAAGACAGGCGTGCTTACCTTGAACTGGTGTTCAAACGTTGTTCCCCTGATCAAGATAGGCTTGATATGCGGACGGTCCGCAAGGTCTTGGAACGTCTCCAGGCGTTCGGTGGGGGTCTTGACGCTCATGGCTGGCTTTCATGGTTCCCTGGAAGGAGTTCATCAGCACCAACACGGACAGCCACCAGACGCTGACGACGATGCGGCCGATGACGTCACGGACCGGGCGGACAGACCCTGCGGGAAAGGCGCGCCATACTTTGGGCACTATAGACAATTGCACGCTTAGCAGCCCGACCGTTGCTCCATGGGCACCAGCACGCGAACCGTGCGCGTGAACGTGGCCTTGACAGGCTTGCAATAGCATGTGCTTGCCTGCACGTGCAGACAGATGGCGGCAGCCAGATAATAACAAAAATAATAATACTTTATTCGTATTCCGGGAGGGTTGACCCAGACATACATGGCCGCAAAAAGGCAGTGCTGCCCATGCCACATGGGCTTGCGTCTCCAACCTGGGACCCAATGATGGTGATGATGACGATGTGCTGGATGATGATGATGATGGGATGGTGAAGAGGGTGAAGAGTGCTAGGCCTATAGGAAGTATTCTGTAACGGGCTTAAGCTGAGCTAGTTGGGTCATTCTTACGATGGGCCAGCTGAACAAAGAAACCACGCATAAAAACACCATTCACACTGCTGGACTAACAACTGTTTAATGCTCTTCCTTTTCTTTTCCTCTTTGCGAGTGATTGAAAACTTCTTTTTCTTTTTGTCCCGTAATTCATAATTTCTTTTTCTTTTTTCTTTTTCTTTAGGTCACTTTTCGATTTTTTGCTTTACTGGTTTTTTGGGATTTCCTCTTCCTTTTTTAGGGGTGAGGCTGGCGCATTCTTCTTTCTTTTATCCTTGCCCGGACACCGTGGCTCCCCGCAGGAACGCTTCCTCCTTGTGGTCGAGTGCAACTGAAGGGGCACTAACACAGTCCTCTCCGTTGTCCTTGATGGCTAGGGCCTCTAGCAATTCACGCGCGAGTTGGTTTCTGTGTTTTCCCACAATGCTAACTTCGTGTAGTTTTGCCTGACATTCGCATGTACGGCAGTGAGCTGCTAGGTGTCCGGCTGCTGTTAAGGCTCGTAACGATGCGGCATGCTCTCTTGTTCTATCGTTAATACAACGTCCTGTTTGGCCTATATAACATCTCCCACATGTCATGGGAATCTTATATATGACCTCTTTTTGGCATTGGGCAAACTTGGTCTTGTGTGCCACGTCACATTGATTTTCGTTTGTGTTTTTTCCTTTGTTGATTTTCCCACACATGGAAGAAGCCTTGTTCGGCGCGGAACATACGACGTGTACCCCTTGCCGGCTCGCTATCTTCTTTAGCTTGTGGGTAATGCCATGAAGATATGGCACCACCACTATGGGGCTTCCAGGTTTCTTTTTGGTAGTTGTACGTCTCTCGGACCGCGCTTCAAGTTCTTGCAAATCTTTTCGCAAATTGATGTCAGAAGCGTGTGCGGGTATCCAGCTTCAAGAAGCCTAGACATTTGTATGTCAAAACTTCTCGCAACTTGGTGGGCACAGGACTTTTTTAAGGCGGATGTAAGCGCTGTGGTGGCGACCCTCTTTTTACGTTCTTTGAGTGTTCTGAGTCGAACGGTAGAAATCTTTTGCAGGAACGAGCCTGATACCTCCAACATACGTGGCCTTCTTTGAAATCTAAGGTGAGATCGAGAAACCTTATAGATTCATTTACAGGTAGTTCATGAGTGAATGTCAAACCCATGCAGCTCTGTTCAAAGCATGTCATCACGTATTCTCGGCATCCGTTGCTTGGCTCTTCCGTTTTCTCGTTGCAAAGAATCAAGAAGTCATCGACGTACCGGAAGATGGCTTCGACCCGGGGATCTTTCAAAACTTGTTGGATGGCAATTCCGCATGCTGCGAGGAACACGTCACTGAGATACGGCGCCACTCTTGATCCGATGCACACTCCGCTCTTCTGGACAAATTTTTGATCTTGATGTGTCACTACCGTCGCCGTTAGGTACACTCGTAACAGCTCCAAAAAGCTGTCTAGTGACATTCCCGCCGCGTTTTGGAATATTGTGATGCCTTGCTCTTCAATGGTCTTCCGAAGTACTTTCATGAGGTTCGCGTGTGGAATGGAATAGTACATGTCTTGGATGTCTAGCGAAAATCCAGAGGCAATGTTGCATCCATTTTCTTGAAGGAAGGAGATCACTCTTTCTGAGTTTGATATCTTGAAGGGGTCCTGTGCCTGAACTTGAGAGAGTTGTTTTGCTAGAAAAGTTGAAACGTGTGCTTGCCATGTATTTCTCTCTGAGACGATGGCCCGAAACGGATCCCCTTCTTTATGCGTCTTGACTGAGAAAAAACTGACAATTCGTTTCCTTTTGTTCCCTTGATTTTTGTTACGAGACTTCCAAGGTGGTTATTTTCTAGTATATTTAGGATAGCCCTTTTGTAGTTGTTGCCCTTTTTTCTTCTGCCGGAATGAAGTTCTTGGCAATGGCTTGATTGGCTTTTTCCGCGTACTTCCCTGAATCGAGGACGACGAATCCACCTTCTTTGTCAGATACGCATAGTCTTAGATCTTTTACCCGCAACTCACGCATTGTGGGCCCGAAGCTAAGATTTTGGTGGACAGGGCTTCTTAGGTTTGCAAGGCAATCAATCCCTTCATTGATGATGAGTTTTGCTTTTTCTTCTGGAGCTTTGGACGCGATGTGCCTAAGTAGCGCGACTTTGTCGACGGGCTTAAGCACTGGTTGAATAGCAAATTTCGGACCTTGCTCAAGTACCTTTGTCGCTTGTGTTGAAAGGTTGACTTCCCCGATGACCTGAAGCGGTGGCCTTTTGGGGGTTGCCTTGACTTTTGTTGTCAGGAGGTACTTCCATGCTGGGAGGAAATATTGGGTCCATAGGCTTTCCGTTGTGTGTCTTGTCATTTCCAGTTGGTGCCGGAAAAATTGTGTCTGACACATTTAACTCGAAGGAAATCTGTGAGTAGGCGGACCTGGCGCCATGTCTCTGATCGAAGAATCTTCGCCACCCTTTGGGCATGTCCTTCAGACGGTTCACAAACCCCAAAGAAGCGCCGCACGTCATCCAGAATAATCTTCTTTTTAATACTCCGAGAGAGCATCCTTCCTCGGCAGATGAGGGTTGCGATTAAGAATCGAAGTTCTTGTGGTTCAAGGAGGTTAAAGGAGATAAAAGGAGTGCTCAGAGAACTAGAAAGAAATCTTGTAACGGGCTTAAGCTGAGCTAGTTGGGTCATTCTTACGATGGGCCAGCTGAACAAAGAAACCACGCATAAAAACACCATTCACACTGCTGGACTAACAACTGTTTAATGCTCTTCCTTTCTTTTCCTCTTTGCGAGTGATTGAAAACTTCTTTTCTTTTTGCGTTCCTGCGAGGAGCCACGGTGTCCGGCAAGGATAAAAGAAAGAAGAATGCGCCAGCCTCACCCCTAAAAAAGGAATGAGGAAATCCCAAAAAACCAGTAAAGCAAAAAATCGAAAAGTGACCTAAAGAAAAGAAAAAGAAAAAGAAAAAGAAATTATGAATTACGGGACAAAAAGAAAAAGAAGTTTTCAATCACTCGCAAAGAGGAAAAGAAAAGGAAGAGCATTAAACAGTTGTTAGTCCAGCAGTGTGAATGGTGTTTTTATGCGTGGTTTCTTTGTTCAGCTGGCCCATCGTAAGAATGACCCAACTAGCTCAGCTTAAGCCCGTTACAACATTTCTTTCTAGTTCTCTGAGCACTCCTTTTATCTCCTTTAACCTCCTTGAACCACAAGAACTTCGATTCTTAATCGCAACCCTCATCTGCCGAGGAAGGATGCTCTCTCGGAGTATTAAAAAGAAGATTATTCTGGATGACGTGCGGCGCTTCTTTGGGGTTTGTGAACCGTCTGAAGGACATGCCCAAAGGGTGGCGAAGATTCTTCGATCAGAGACATGGCGCCAGGTCCGCCTACTCACAGATTTCCTTCGAGTTAAATGTGTCAGACACAATTTTTTCCGGCACCAACTGGAAATGACAAGACACACAACGGAAAGCCTATGGACCCAATATTTCCTCCCAGCATGGAAGTACCTCCTGACAACAAAAGTCAAGGCAACCCCCAAAAGGCCACCGCTTCAGGTCATCGGGGAAGTCAACCTTTCAACACAAGCGACAAAGGTACTTGAGCAAGGTCCGAAATTTGCTATTCAACCAGTGCTTAAGCCCGTCGACAAAGTCGCGCTACTTAGGCACATCGCGTCCAAAGCTCCAGAAGAAAAAGCAAAACTCATCATCAATGGAGGGATTGATTGCCTTGCAAACCTAAGAAGCCCTGTCCACCAAAATCTTAGCTTCGGGCCCACAATGCGTGAGTTGCGGGTAAAAGATCTAAGACTATGCGTATCTGACAAAGAAGGTGGATTCGTCGTCCTCGATTCAGGGAAGTACGCGGAAAAAGCCAATCAAGCCATTGCCAAGAACTTCATTCCGGCAGAAGAAAAAGGGCAACAACTACAAAAAGGGCTATCCTAAATATACTAGAAAATAACCACCTTGGAAGTCTCGTAACAAAAATCAAGGGAACAAAAGGAAACGAATTGTCAGTTTTTTTCTCAGTCAAGACGCATAAAGAAGGGGATCCGTTTCGGGCCATCGTCTCAGAGAGAAATACATGGCAAGCACACGTTTCAACTTTTCTAGCAAAACAACTCTCTCAAGTTCAGGCACAGGACCCCTTCAAGATATCAAACTCAGAAAGAGTGATCTCCTTCCTTCAAGAAAATGGATGCAACATTGCCTCTGGATTTTCGCTAGACATCCAAGACATGTACTATTCCATTCCACACGCGAACCTCATGAAAGTACTTCGGAAGACCATTGAAGAGCAAGGCATCACAATATTCCAAAACGCGGCGGGAATGTCACTAGACAGCTTTTTGGAGCTGTTACGAGTGTACCTAACGGCGACGGTAGTGACACATCAAGATCAAAAATTTGTCCAGAAGAGCGGAGTGTGCATCGGATCAAGAGTGGCGCCGTATCTCAGTGACGTGTTCCTCGCAGCATGCGGAATTGCCATCCAACAAGTTTTGAAAGATCCCCGGGTCGAAGCCATCTTCCGGTACGTCGATGACTTCTTGATTCTTTGCAACGAGAAAACGGAAGAGCCAAGCAACGGATGCCGAGAATACGTGATGACATGCTTTGAACAGAGCTGCATGGGTTTGACATTCACTCATGAACTACCTGTAAATGAATCTATAAGGTTTCTCGATCTCACCTTAGATTTCAAAGAAGGCCACGTATGTTGGAGGTATCAGGCTCGTTCCTGCAAAAGATTTCTACCGTTCGACTCAGAACACTCAAAGAACGTAAAAAGAGGGGTCGCCACCACAGCGCTTACATCCGCCTTAAAAAAGTCCTGTGCCCACCAAGTTGCGAGAAGTTTTGACATACAAATGTCTAGGCTTCTTGAAGCTGGATACCCGCACACGCTTCTGACATCAATTTGCGAAAAGATTTGCAAGAACTTGAAGCGCGGTCCGAGAGACGTACAACTACCAAAAAAGAAACCTGGAAGCCCCATAGTGGTGGTGCCATATCTTCATGGCATTACCCACAAGCTAAAGAAGATAGCGAGCCGGCAAGGGGTACACGTCGTATGTTCCGCGCCGAACAAGGCTTCTTCCATGTGTGGGAAAATCAACAAAGGAAAAACACAAACGAAAATCAATGTGACGTGGCACACAAGACCAAGTTTGCCCAATGCCAAAAAGAGGTCATATATAAGATTCCCATGACATGTGGGAGATGTTATATAGGCCAAACAGGACGTTGTATTAACGATAGAACAAGAGAGCATGCCGCATCTTTACGAGCCTTAACAGCAGCCGGACACCTAGCAGCTCACTGCCGTACATGCGAATGTCAGGCAAAACTACACGAAGTTAGCATTGTGGGAAAACACAGAAACCAACTCGCGCGTGAATTGCTAGAGGCCCTAGCCATCAAGGACAACGGAGAGGACTGTGTTAGTGCCCCTTCAGTTGCACTCGACCACAAGGAGGAAGCGTTCCTGCGGGGAGCCACGGTGTCCGGGCAAGGATAAAAGAAAGAAGAATGCGCCAGCCTCACCCCTAAAAAAAGGAAGAGGAAATCGCCAAAAAACCAGTAAAGCAAAAAATCGAAAAGTGACCTAAAAAAGAAAAAGAAAAAGAAAAAGAAATTATGAATTACGGGACAAAAAGAAAAAGAAGTTTTCAATCACTCGCAAAGAGGAAAAGAAAAGGAAGAGCATTAAACAGTTGTTAGTCCAGCAGTGTGAATGGTGTTTTTATGCGTGGTTTCTTTGTTCAGCTGGCCCATCGTAAGGAAGTATTCACTGGCGGCCATAGTTGTGTGCGCGACTGCTGAGCGCGTGCTGATGGCTAGCTTCCAGGGTTCTTTTGCAACGTGCATTCCACACCGTCAAAATGGCCGGTCTTAGCAGCCTATTAATGGGGTCTCGTTCTGAGCATGCGCTCTAGAGAGCACCCACAAATATGGCACCCAGTGAATACTCCTTATAAAAAGTATTCACTGGTGGCCATAGTTGTGTGCACGACTGCTGAGCGCGTGCTCACGGCGAGCTTCCACGGTTCTTTTGCAACGTGCATTCCACACCATCAAGAGTGCCGGTCTTAGCAACCTATTAATGTGGGCTCGTTCTAAGCATGCGCTCTAGACAGCACCCACAAATATGGCGCCCAGTGAATACTCCTTATAGCAGCGGTCTTCGCGACCGTGGTCTTTGCGGGGCCGCCATGGGCTCGCAAGCAGATAACCTGCTTGCTGATCGTCGATAGACCGTTTTATCGTGTGTAGTGCCATTTTGAGAGCGAGAAAGAAGAGGAGAAAGGGCTACTGGCGCTTTCCTCCTTGCTGGTGCGTTAGAAGAGTGCACGTCCCGGATGAGAGGCTTCGCCGGCGTTGGGTGTATGCATTGCCCAAACTTCATTCGCGCCTTTTTTCTGTATTAAACTCCCAAACTTAATTCGAGCCACGGACTTCGATGGCGACAGTCCTGTGGTCATCTGGACATCATTGCTCGGTTATAGGGTGCACGAATAAGGACATAAACCGTCGGATACTCTCCGAGGACCTATGTAGCTTGCACAGAATTCGGCAGAGCGAGTGCGGCTGCAATGTCTTTAAGCTCCATTCTTTTCCATACGACCTCGATAAATTGTTAGATAAATTCAGTTACACAAAGTTACAAGCTGAAACAGAAATTATCACGAGAAAACTTGGACAAACCTTCCGAGCGTGCCCATGTTCATCGGCAGTATACAGCGTTCGGTGCGTGCTCCATTCACAAAATGTTCCGAGCACTGTCGAGAGGATGACGTTGGGGAAAATTATTTTCTGTTTACAGACGTAATCCACTGTCGCTGGAGACCGGGGTCATGTGGAAAACGATGGAGCTTTAAGATATTGTAGCCGCACTTGCCGGATCCCGTGCAAGCTACATAGGTCCTCGGACAGTATTCGACGCTCTCTGTAGTTATTTGTGCACCTTATAACCGAGCAATGGTGTCCCGATGACCGGGGGACTGTCGCCATCGAAGCCCGTGGCTCTAATTAAGTTTGGGAGCTTAAAACCGAAAAGGAAGCGCGAACGAAGTTTGGGCAATGAATACACCCAAAACCGGCGAAGCCTCTCATCCGGAACTATCCACTCTTTCTAACGCACCAGCAAGGGGGAAAGCGCCGGTAGCCCTTTCCTCTTTTCTCTCTCGCCCCCTTTTAGTAAAACGGTCTATACACCACTCCAATGTCTACAAATTCACAGCCCAGCGTGCGCTCTCCGCAGCCCAGCACGCACAAGTTCGTCGCTTCGGAAAGCGTGCAACGTGAGCGCCATACGCATGAACCCTGCAAATATACAACCCCAATCAGAATCCTTTTTTTTTTGTGAATGGTTATTAGTTGTTGACAGGATGGAAATGGCAAGGAGGTCCTTCAGTTGTCTGACATTCAGCGCGAGCTTCTTACCTTCGATACCGCTGCGGTGTCTCGTGAACCTCGAGCGTGCCCACGTAGGCAAAGCACGGCGGAAGGCGAAGAGCACGTGTCGGAGGTGGGACGTTCGAAAGAGACACCCTGCTGTTTTCATCTTGTCAGTGACTGTGGGCCTCGAGGCCCAGATTGAAATTAGGGAAGCGTGCTCTTCCCGGCGATTTCATCTGCCCACAATGCGGGTGGAGACAATGCATCCACATTAAAGGCACAGAGTACGGGCGAAGGTACAGAGCACGAGCTCTTAGCAGTTGATTCCAGTGCGCGAGCGCTGCATTGACGCCTCGCGTGCGTATACATTCGTTTTGCTCCAAGTAAGTGTAAGACAAAGCGTAGTTCTGCTTTGAACTACATGGGCCCTGCCGATCAAACCTAGAGGCGAGTAGTTGCAAGTGAACAGAACTTTCTTTTAAAGTTCGCGTGTTCCGATGAAGATTGGAAACGGGTATGCACATGTATAAGTGACCTTGACGGAGCTTCAGACACTTTTTTTGTTTAGCAACAAGTCCACTTAAAAAGCGCCTACCATTCAAACTAAAGGTGAAGGTAAGCATCGTGTGATGCGTTCGTTAGTCCGGGTATTGAAAGCAGACTGTAGCGTTTTCATTTCTGGTTGTCTAGTTATTGTATACTTAAATCCCGAAGATTGTTATCATTCGTTCTAATAACTTTTCTAACCGTTCACTAATCTGCGCTGCTTCTTAATTTAAAAAGAAACTTGAATTACTTTTTTATGCAGCGGGCAGTATGCTCTTGATCGCTAACAATTGCCAAGCAATGGGCATGCAACTCAATCTTACCTTCAAACATCATGATGCCGAGAACATCGAAGAGGTTGTCCGTGAAGTGGCTCCGGAAAGAAGTGCGGGAGCGGTACGATACAATAAATGTGAGGATGCTCCCGATCAAAGGCCAACAGATGAGAAGTCCAAGCCAAACCTGAAGCGTAAAAAAAGAAAAAGAGCTCTGGTTAGTGTGCCAAGGGTATAGACGCTTTGCACACGCGCCAGATTACAGCCGCCATTGCTGACCTTCTCATGTCTTACCGAGATAACGAGCCACTGAAGCGGGCTTTGACGAGACTTCGCAAAGGCACATAGTGGGGAGAAGGACACAATCGAATCTAAAATGTCTATAACTTTTCCTGGTGTGGGAATGATGGAGCGAAGTGATCAAAATAGGAGAAAACAAAAGCTGAAGGTTGGCTATGGCGGCGCCCATGCAGAGCTGCTCCAAAGCGCTTCAAAGCGTCTATATCTTCGTTTCTGCTTAAACGTAGCCGATGCTACAAGCGCGAGTACGTGTCCCTGAACAGTGCTTGCACTGGACGAGCGCGCGTGCTTGGCGGGGACATCAGGGACATTGCAGGGGCACTGGAAGCCGGAGCTCGCGCATGTTGCGTCAGCTGCATCTAAGCTGGAACGAAGTACAGGGTCCGATCGAGAAAAGTAAACCCTACTTTTCGGCCCGCATAAAAAACTACGCATCGCAGAACGCTCAAACTCCGCCCAAAGGTAGAGCTAGAGGTCACAACCAGATGCCAAAGTTTCAGCCCGATCCGATAACTTAATCAAAAGTTATAAGTGATTTTCTGAAAATTTCAATGGGAAAATGGCGGCCGACGGAGTTTTCAAACACATGGGGCTCTATGGCACCAGAAACCGAAAACGGGCAAAAATGGGCGCCATTTTCCCATTGAAATTTTCAGAAAATCACTTATAACTTTTGATTAAGTTATCGGATCAGGCTGAAACTTTGGCATCTGGTTGTGACCTCTAGCTCTACTTTTGGGCGGAGAATGAGCGTTCTGCGATGCGTAGTTTTTACGCGGGCCGAAAAGTAGGGTTTACTTTCTTGATCGGACCCTGTATATAGCCTCGCGGTGAGTTTGAATAAAACACGACGGCAAAAGTAGTTCTAATCCCATGTTGGTATGTGGTACAACATCCATTGTCGTTCATACAACAACAATACGTGCTGTTAGAAGTGTGATCTCTAATCGCCCTGCATCATCACTGATCTTCCGCCGTCAGAACCGCTGAGGCTAGGAGAGCACGCTGCTGCAAATTAGAAGTTCAAGCAGCAGATGGAACTCTTCTGGCAACAGAGCCCAAAGGAACCTCGCAACGAGGAACAGGAAGCCGCTATCTTTCTGCACGTCGCGGAACAAGAGGCCATGGAGGTATGCATTACCCTGGGTATGTCAGCCGCAGAAGCCAAGAATTATGATGTACTGGTACGGAGATTCGAAGCCTACTGCCTTCCGAGATGTAATGAGAAGATCGAGCGATACGTGTTCCGGACCCGGCGACAAGAAGAAGGGGAGGCTTCCGAACATTTCTGCCGCGATATCCAACTGCAAGCGACATCATTGAAAGAAAACCTGAGACTGGTACAAATAAAATAACAGACAGCACGACACAGAATCTGTGGACTCGGCGATCTAAAGGCGTCGATGCTGCGGATAGTGTATACGGAACGTCAAGTAAGAAGCTTCGAGAAAAATCCTCTGAAAGAGGAGTTTGACGTTGGAAATAGCGGTATAATGCTG
>JAZHYW010018170.1:0-38181 GCA_037355805.1 Ixodes ricinus
GACCCAGTTTAGTACAGAGTGTTGTGCGGATGCCCAGCTCCGACAACTAAAAAAGAGGTTCAGCGAATCGCTTGAATTGTCAGCATATTTCAGCAAGTACATACCCTGCTGCACGGAGAAGACGAAGCTGCTCCGAAGTCTTATGAGGGACGACACGCCTTTCGTCTGGGAGCCACACCACGCAGAAGAACGGTACGACCTCAAAAGTGGTGCTAACAAAGGCGCCAATGCTGGCGATCTACGACTCCATACGGGATACCAAGGTGTCCACAGACGCCTCAAGGTATGGCCTTGGTGCAGCGCTGTATCAACAACATGGTGCAAACTGGCGTCCCGTAGCTTACGGCTGAGTGCTCACCGAGTGCATCCGAGTCAAGGTACTTCCAAACAGAAAAGGAAACACTGGGAACTGTTTACGGGTGTGAGATGTTCCGTGACTTTATCTACGCCAGGACAATAACACTAGAAACAGACCATCAGCCACTAATCGCCATCTCTAAGAAATCTCTTTGCGACATGCCGCCACGTCTTCCAACGTTTTTTTATCCGACTAATGAATAATGACTATTGTTTCCAGTTCGTCCCTGGCAAACAGCCTCGTTCTGGCGGATGCGTTCTCACGGGCACCGTTACCAGGCAGCCAAAGGGGCGTCGCACAATGACGTGGAGGTTCACGCAATCCCCGTCCTATCCAGCTTGGTGAGTGAGGCAACGTCCACGAGGCTCAGAGAGGAAACCGTGAACGATGCTGTTGGGCACCGTGGTCATGTCTGTTAAAAAACTGGCCGGTGGTAGGAGGAATTTAAAGAGTATTCTTCTGACTTGTCGGTGATTGACGGCATGCTCTTCAAAGGTGCTAAGGTAGTGATACCAAGAGTCTCCTCCTAGAGGTGCTAAAGAGGCTTCCTGAATGTAACTTGGGCAGCAACAAGTGTAAAGCCAAAGCGCAGCTTTTGATGTTTTAGCCGGGAATGACATCTGAGATTCAGGACATGATTAGAAAGTGTGCCACATGCAAGCAGTTCGCATATCGGCAGCCAGCAGAACCCCTATTAATGAGGCAGACAAGCGCAATGAGGCAGACAAGCGCAAGTGAAGCCTTTAGCAACACCACCAAGGCTGTAGTCCACAAGCTCACGGTAAGTTCCGCGAGACGTGGAATTTGCTAGAGTTATGCAGCGACAATGGCCCCCAGTTCTCCTCAGAAGAGTTCCGGGATTTTGCTAGGCGGTACGATTTTCGGCATGTCACATCCAGTCCGTATTTTCCGCAATCAAATGGTCTCGCGGAGAAGGGCGTTCAGATAATCAAGAGAATTTTAAGAAAAATCCTGTCACTCAAACGGAGATTTCTACCTAGGCCTCGTCAACCTTGGAGGATGGAAGATCGCCCAGTGAATTGTTAATGGGACGACGCATTGGGTCGCTGGTCCCTGACTTCACCGTGGAGCTCCACAGACCACGTTAAAAAGCGTCAGCAGCTCCGATCAACGAAGCACCTACCGCCACTCCAGTCAGGGGACGTTGTCCGTATAAGGGACAAAAGAGGTGGCCAACCAAGGCCAAGGTTAAAAAAAGTGGCACCAAGGTCCTGCAGGGTCGTAACAGAGGACGGGAGAGAGCTGCGTCACAGCTGGCAACACCTCATTGCAACGCCCGAAGTCTTCGTCCCTGACCCTCAGCCGGACGACAACGACGCACCCATGGTGACCTCGTCCCAGCCATCTAGGAACCTTCCGGGCACATCTTGCTCACAAAGCACAACCACAGCAATTAGTGCAGCCCCAGTCGCTCCACAGGTCATTGGCGTCCCGGCACCTACGCGAGCCTCGACACGGATGCGGCATCTTCCTCAGCGGCTTCGCTACGATGCCAATTTCAATCAACTCTCCCAGCGTGTGCTGTTTGTTAATTTCTTCAACCTTCCTATGTGTTAAGACGTGGTGTTTGTTACTTAAACTTCGTTCATGTGTGTTTAAAAAGAAAGAGAAAAAGGAAGGTGGTAACGGGAGCGTGCTCCACCAGCCAATCAAGCTGGAGCCGGGCAAGCTCGTGCCCGGCCAATCGCAGAAGCGCCATAATAAAAGGCTAGCCCTAGTTGACCTCCCGCTGTGCGAACCTCCCTCTCGAGCTGCTACAATGCCGAATTAGTCTTTAATCACGCAGCAAATGCAATGCAAGCCGCCCTGGCCGCCCGCTTCATACGGCCTAACCAACACATGCTTTAGTGGCGCCCTCTCGAGCCGTCGACACGGAGTGTGGCAGCCGTGAGCGCTCGCTGAGGCCAACTATCCCTATCTAGTTCATGGCCACTCAAGCCACGGCCAGCGATGTCATGAAGGAAGTTATTTTTTGCTTGTTATAGTAATTTTAACTTGCCTATAACTTTTAAGATATAGCGAAATTCGAGAAAAGTTTCATTAAGTTACTACGTTCAGTGCGCTCACGTTCGGTGAAAATTAAAAACCAGTCAAAAAGTTGTTGCTGGGCCCCTTTAAAGGGATACTTCAACGAAATTTGAAATTTGCCCATCGTGTTCAGAAATAGGCTGAATATGATCCACAATATTCGTAAATTACAATCGCACGTTTGTATTTTGAACCTAGGTTGCTGTCATTTTCGTCATAAACTACCAACTGTGGCAAGCGCTAGTAGAGAGCACGTGACATACACCGCAATCGTGACGTAGGTTGGCTCGGGGCGAGCAAAGCTGCGGCGGGGCTGACTTCGAGAGGATGTCCTAGTCGTTCCAGCCACCGAAGTGGCTGACGCACGCCAGTGAACGGGCCACCGCAACTAACCGCAAAGTTGCTTTTGTACGGATTTTGAGTGGCGGGTTATTCTTCTATATTATTGTAAAGAGGGACAATAGCGATTTCTGGGACATACAAAAAGAGAGTCTCGGGGAGAGGGGAGTTCCTCCTTCCCCTCTCTCTCGCGGTGACTGAACGCGAGACAGGTATCGTCACTCCCTGTCAAGGTTCCTAGATGGACATTGACAGCGAGGTGTTAGCGACATCCACCAGATGCTCTTTGGCAATGGTATAGTTTGTTTTAAAATTCTTTTCTTTTTTTATCAAAAGATTTGTGTGTGATGTGATACTGCTCCCTTGAACACTAGCAGATAAAGAAATATGCGCCGACATTTCGTTGTAGTATCGCTTTAAGATTCGCTTTTAAGAGTGGAAGGCGATAGTGTGATCGGGTCCCGTTCGCAGAGCCTTGTAATTTAAACGCGTGCTCATTCCCAAGCCGTGCAAGTGTGTGTGCGTGGTCTAATCGGTAGTATCACCTCTCACGTGGTGTGACGCCATAAACTTATCGCCCGCTAAATTTGAGGGGGAAAATTTCCATTCCATTTGGCGGGAAAATGTATCTGCAAAATGTTCGGCTAAATTTGGTGGCTAAATGTACGGATAGATTTGGCGGAAAAAGATTCCGATATATCTGGCGGTAAAGGTTTCCGCCAAAAAGTTTCTGAAAAATGTTTCGTTAAATTGAGCGGAAAAGGTTTCTGCTAAATATGGCGGAAAAAGTTTCCGCTAAGTTTAGCGAGAAACGTTTCGTGCCAAATCAAGCAGTTAAATCACATATAATGAAACGCGCGCGGCCACGTGTGACGTCACGCGTCACTCACGCGGCTGAGGGCGTTGCATTATGGGATTTTTCGGTCCCACCGAAGCTGACGCCGACGCCGGATTTTTTGCGGCACGAGCTTTTAAACGCTATCGCGTTAAAAAAAATTAACCTGTAAAAAAACAAAAAAAATAAAAAATAAGCTTGCTTGCAGATTGAGTGCTGCATAAAATACTACAGTCTTTTCCTCTGTCGATCTTTGTCTCCACAATATTTTTTTTTCGTTTATTTTCCCTGGTTTTACTTGGAAACAAAGTGGGAGGACCACTTGCACTCAATGGGACGCAATAAGGCCGATCTGGCCTGGCCCGGATTAGGTAATAGCCTCTCCCCAATCCTTTAAGTGCCCCGAACAGAGCGCACACCATCCTCGGGCCGCCAACCATTTCCCGGAAAGTGTGTGGCGCCTCCCCTGCGCGAGGTGTCACACAATTTTTGGGAAATGGTCGGGGACAGGAAACATCACGTTCCACCCGCGGGGTTGGACCCGGTGGTTTTAGTCCCCACGGGCCACAGATGCGTAGGTACACTTCTCGGCAACTGTAATATTCTAACGATAGAAGAATGTAGAGGTTCGTGGAAGGCAGTATTAAGGAAAACCTAAAACCGAGGAATGATATTCTCAGAAATAAGAACAGTGTAAAAATGAACACAAGGAGAAGTAGAAGTCATAGAGAAACGCAGCCCTGAATAACGACTGTTGTTTTCTTTCAAAACAAAATAAATTGACACAAAAAAAGAAAGAAAAAAGCTAAACCGGACATTTTTCCATCTCAGTCACAGACAGACACACCCAGAATGAAAGAAGACAGAAAATAGGAGACTTTTTATTTTTCCCCAGCCAGAGTCGCGATCAGATTCACAGTCACAGTCAGTCACAGAAAGAAAGAGAAAAAAAAAACTATAGAGACATTTTTCTCCTCTCATCGCAGTCACACTCACACAAATAATCCCAGACACAGTGAGAACGAGGTGAAATCAATTTTACAGGGCATTTTTTCATCAAAGTCACCGTCACGGTAACAGTAACAATCACAGAAATGTTTGAGACTGATTAATGAGAAAATTCACCATCAAGAAAGGTAATCGATTCTACACTGACGCAAACGTGAGGTCCAGTGTGTCTAATAAAAAAAGCCTAATTAATTTACCTTGCAGCCTTTTTTTTCTCTTTCGGACTGTGACAGTGTCAATGATTTTGACTTTGACTGTGATAAATAAAAAAAATTCCCCGTATAGACCCTTGTTTACTTTTTCTGACTGTGGCTGGTAGAGAAATGGTTTCTACAGTGTTTTTTTTTCTTCTGTTTCTTCTTTGGTGCCAATCTATTTTGTTATCAAAGAAAATATTAGTCTTTAGTCAGCGCTGTGTTGTCTGCGTCGTCTACTTGTCCTTCGGCTAATATTTGCGCTATTTTTATTTCGCTGAATATGTACCGTCTCGCCCAACTTCACAACTTAGTAAAAGTAGCAATCTACTGTAAAATAATGAAAATATGTTTTATGGTTGGTGATTGACTCGGCATGTCCTCGTCCATCCGTTGGTCCTTTGGTGAAAATTGTCTGCAGACAACTGAGAGCAATCTTTCTATGGTAGCAAGTTTTGGATTTTGTATCAGAGAGAACCCGTGTCAAAATTTGAAGCCTGTTCTCGTAGATGCTTGCAAGTAATGTTAAAAGCCGTCATATATCAAAATGTAAAAATATGGGTGTCCCCTTAAAATTAATGTTTTTTTTTTGTTTTTTTTTTTGCCGCTAAAATTTATTACGTTTCGCCGAAACGTTCATTTTCCGCCCAAAATATAGAAATAGCTGTCTGAACCCCATGCCAAAATGTCAGAACTTACGGTTATCGCATTCCCACCTAAACAACTGCTAAAGAGAAAGTGATAACTGCGCTCCTTTCGAGCCTTTGTTACCATACCTCTTGACCTGACTCCTATGAAGCGCGCTCTTCCGCTAAACCGACACCAAAAGTTGTTAAGCGCGTTCAGGCTTGCCTGGCCGCCGAATCAGTGTCCTATCCTCAAGGCATAATGGGATCGACAGGAGCGTGCGCAGCGCCGCCACCCGCCACCTTCTCGGCCACGCGCTCCCCGTGGGTCTTTCAGATTCAAGGCCACTCATTCCACGTGTTATATTATCTGATGAAGAGCGCCTTGAACGTTCGCGTCTGGAGTCTGACAACTCAGAGCATCGCTAAACGTCTGTGATGCAAGAGCGTTTTATGTATCCAACATAATTGCCTATCCATTTGCTCTACACCTTTAAAAAAAATCGTTTAATACGGGTAGTATGTTATATTTTGGTTATAGTAGGTACTTTTTGCGTTAGCTTTTCGTTCCTCACACAAGATGGTGCAGTAAGCCCTAAGGATAAAATGAATATCGTAAGCTATCCTGCCTATCCGCTCACTCAACGAGGGCACACATGTTTTTGCGCCATTTAGAGGTGTGATATATGTAACAAAACAAAGCGCCAACGTGCAGTTGCTTTCGTTGGCAAATGCTAAGTATGTCATAGTGTCTTGTTTGCGAAGGTGTCTGCCATATAGAACTCGTAACCCTGCCATGGACAAGGTTTTAACAACATACACACTGTTAGACTCGCGGAGCACTGTCTCGTAAATCGTCATTTCTTCTTTTTTTGTCTTTTTCAATGTTTTGAATGTTTGTTTGTTGTATTTCGGCGTGGAAGAAGGGCACTAGTCTATGCAACCATGTTCAGGTCCTCAACCTACTTTTTAACAGGACCCTTTTTCAATCTCCAACTAAACACTTGACCCTGAATCAGCAATTAAAAATTTATCTAATTAGTCTTACACAGGTATTAAACTAGGCAATATAAAACAGTGGCGCTTGTTTGAGAGCATTTTGAACAATATAGTTTTCAATATGATTAACAATAGGCAGCCTCTCTCTTCTCGCTGCGCTGGCGTGTAACCAAGATATTGCCGCGGATGGAAGTAAGATTGAATAGTGTAAACTGAAAATACAGGTTTAATCGGCGTACTTGTACCACGAATAAAAGAAAACTAACAATCGAACCGGCAGCACCAGTGACCGTCGCGACATCGGCTTGAAAGCAGGATGGAGCGTGGCTGCTAGAGGGAGTGAGTCGGCAAGACGAAATTTGGATCCTTATTCGATACACTTGGTATATCCAATATTTGATCGAGAATGTTCGGGAGTGGGCTATGGCTGGACTGTATCGGCAAGGTCATCGTGGCGTTACAAGCTTCTAATTAGGGGTACGAGTAAGCTCGAATTTTATAGAAGTACGGAGAACCATTCCTTCTCGGCCATGCGTACGTACTCCTCACCCCCCCCCCCCCCCCCGTTTAAAATTTCGTCGTTCCGATGCAACCTTAAATAAATTAACACAAAGCCAAATGAAATATCAGCGAACAGAAAACTTCGGGGTTTCTGCGCCCTAAATATGCCTGAGTTGTGTCGCGCATATTATGAATTGAAACGAACTTCGTGCACCACTTCGAGCCGTGGCTGGCGGCGTCCTGATAAGTGGAATCCTTCGGGGAGCACCTCGTAGTTACCGTCTCCAATACCGCGAAATAACTTGTAAGGTCGTGAGAACCTTCTTAGTAGTTTTTTGCTGATACCATGACGACGTAAAGGTGTCCAGACCCACACTTTGTGTCCTGTCATGACAGGAGACCAAGTGTGGGTCTGGACACCAGGACACGTGAAGTGCACTTCCTGCAGGAAGTGTACGTCACGACGGCGGAGGCTGGATCAGCCAGTCAGCAGAGTGAGTGGTGGACAGTGACCACTTGAAACGGGCTCCCTTAGAAGTACCGGCTGAACTTGGTGAATGCCCAGAAGACAGGAAGACGCTCCTTCTCGGTCGTTGAGTAATTGCTTTCTGCCATTGACAGCGTCCGACTGGCTTAAACGATTACTGGTTTTATACACTCTTCTCCCTGAACCAGCCCCACTTCCAGTCCCGTTTATGCATCTATGTGGATTTGTGTCTCTGCAGACTGACCGAAGTGACCGATGGCCGGAGACGACTGAAGCTTTCGGTTGAGTTTGTTCAATGCACGCTCCTGGTCTTCTCCCGATTCCAACTTTACGGCGTCTTTCGAGAGATGCGTGAGCGTCGCTGAACTTTCGCAAAATCGTGCACAAAGCGTCGATTGTAGGCGCACAACCCAAGAAATCTTCGAAGGGTTTTGATGTGCGATGTTCTTAGAAACTCGGCTACGGCGCCTGTCTTTGCAGTGTAAAAGCGGAAAACTTCGTTGCTCACGGCGTGATCAAGAAACATCAGTTCGTTATATTCGAACCGACATTTAGAATGATTTAGTGACTGTCCTACTGCCCCGATTGTTGTAAAACAACCCGAAGCCGTTTGAATTGTATGACGTAGTCACTGAAAATACCATAACGCCTTCGAGCTAGACGTTACAGCTTTGCCGTTTTAAGCCTGCTTGCACCGCGTCCATCGCACGCGGGAATGCCGCTGGTGCTGCGCAAACTCCGAAACGCATCACTTCATCTCGCACAGTTCAGGGGGATTGACGAATGCTGTCTCGCTTAGGTCCCGTCTTTCGACTTCGATCTGCATCATGCCGCTCTAATCCATCAGCGAAAAGCATCGGATATGACACAGAGTCTAGGTGTCGTCTATTCCGTGGAGTGGGTAGACGCCTTTATTTGTTACGGCGTTCAGCCGCCGATAGTCCACGCATATCCTCAGGGCACCGTCCCATTTGAATTGCACAGCCGTAAAAACCCAAGGTTTATTTGAAGGCTGGATGCTGCCGTCGTAGAGCATTTCCTGCAGTTGCTCTAGACTGACGTCACTTTCTTTTTAAGGAGTTTCGGTACGGCGACTGGTGGACCTGCGGCGCTTCGGCGTCGTTAACAATGCGATGCTTGGCGATCGCACCCTCGACGACGTGCCGAAACAGTCGCTGAACTCGGCTAGAAAATCGGTCAGCTGTCAATGTTGAGGAGCTGGGAGCCTCGGGTGGATGTTGAGGTTCAAGGGCGAAGTACTCTTGCGCCTAAAAGGTGATAAGCCGTCAAAGATGCCGGTGATTGCGACTGTCTCGCAGACTTCCACGAAGTGGAACACAGCAGTACTCTTCGTAACGTGCTGCGCATCGTGTCGGAAGTTTGTTAGGTGCACCACCGCGCGTCCGTCTTGAAGTTCATTTATCCCTCTCGCGCCGACGATTTCTCTTCATGCGATCAGTTCAACTTTGGCCGTCGAGCAGAGCCTCGCCGCAGGTGGCTCCGCCTGTTCCGACTGGCACAAGAACTCTTGACCACGGTGGCAGGTTCACACTGTCGAAAATGACCCGGACAGCGGCTTACGTCGTTTCGACATCATCTGGCTTTTGAGAGGTTTCCGGAGTGTCAACTTGCTTGCTCCCATGTCGGTGATGGTCTTTTAATAAAAGCATATATTGTTCAGTATTACAAAAGTATGTACATGCGCCACGTTAACAGAATTAAAGCCGGAGTTTTTACATTTGCGAAATGTGGGAGGAGTTGAAAGTGAGGCGCAAGTAGAACGCAGCGTGGACACATTTGAGCTGCCTGGGAGTGAGCGATGTTTTATTGTGCCATATACTATAATGACACGAGATACATTTCCTGTAAGACGTTGTCTTTACTTTTCCTGACTTATGACATATTTTTTTGGGCTAATCGTGGAGAGCTGTTCCTACAAGAGAATTTATACCTGAGAATTAAGGCAACATTGCCTGGATATTATTTATGAGTAACACATGTATGATAAACCATAATATGTAATTTCTACAATCGATCAGAATGATTTTGATTTACACTTACCCTCCAGAATCGGTAGCCTCATCCCTCGATATCGTTCCGTCACTCATCGTTCTAAAACGATAACCAGTACTGAAATTACGAACGTGAAATTAACGTGTAAACGACGGTTTTGTAATTTACTTTTTAGCTTTCCGTAAGCTGACGTTCCGCCATAATGATGTACGCCGTCCCCCAATAACGACCTTTTTTTATGCATAATTACACTGATTACTTATTTCGCTTCGTTTTTGGCATTGCTGAAACACAAATGCGTGGCAACATAGGTTCGTCGACTACGTAACTCAATTACTTCACTAGGGTATATTGGGGCCGCATAAAACCACGCTTATAGTTCCCAATTGTTTCTTTGTGTAAGCATATTTGGTCCGTGTAACGATAATTTATATTTAGATCCTAAAACATTTATTGTAGTACCATGGGCAATAATGAGAACATCAAATTCGAAAAAAAAACAACACATATATCTGTTTTAATGAACATTTAATGTAATTTATATCTCTGTTTTTGTTGCTTATGCTTTCGGGCACTGTTTGAAAACCACAATGCCGCACTCATTCTTTTCGGAAATTCCTTCGTCTGCCGCCTTCTTGGGAGTTTATTCAGGCACGCGTACCCTCTGCTGAGGGTTCGTTCGCTCTTTCACGAGCGTCCCACTCCGTTATGCGCTGAAGTTGTCTCTTTTTGCTCTCCGCCTCGTCAGATATTCAGAAAAGCGAGCCAATATCTGCGTACAGAGGACTATCAGATAAGGTGATTTATCTTAGGATTGGGAAGCGCGCTCTTGCACACAATCGTGTCTATACCTTCCACTTTGCTCGTCTTCGTCTCTCTTATGTTGGTGGTTTTAGAACTTCTTTGGTTTCTTAAACGTCGCCTGTTTTTGTTTCGTTTTTTTTCTTCGTGTTGCGCTTTTTAGATGCGGAGCATCTCTCTGCTCGAGGTCTATGTCCCACGGCGTCGGCGTCGGCGTCGTCCGCACTCACACTACGCATGCGCAACTCTCCTCCTTCCCTCTCTTTAACAGCTGCGCGTTACTCTCTCCGCTCTCTCTCTCTACCAGCTGCGTGCACTTCGCGTGCTTTCGCTTCTACTCACACCGCCCGCGCATGCGCAACTCTCCTCCTCTAGTCTCCTCTCCTTCAAGTGTGAATATAAGCAGCGGTGGCGCGCTGCGCGCGTTCCCCCGGAGGAGTGAAAGGAGGATAGTTTTGGGCGCGCGGGTCGCAGCGCCACGCCAGGGCTTTCCAGTGGGGTGGGCTTTCCCCGCAGCACTGCGGCTGTCGTCTGCTAGCGTTTCTCGGCCGCTCGCGTCTGCCGCAGCCCAAATCCGGCCGGCCAAAAGAAATCAGTCAAGAAGGGAATAAATTAATTACGATCCGCGATGCTCCGCATCACCCCATGGTTCCCCTCGGGAAGATGGTGTATTTTTTTTGTTGGTGCTTTTTTCTTTGCTTAATTAGCTTGCCTCGGTCCGTGTTGCTTCTACAAGCAAGACGTGCGGCAGTTATGGCTGAAGCCGTCGTTTTCCTAGGCCGTAATGTATATGTGCGAAAACTTTTTTACGTTATTGTGGTGTCCGGCAACTCCGTATTTATGTAAGAGCCCTGGAAACCAGATCGCGGCTGGAACAGGAGCTAATTTAACCCATATTTTCTCCCACTAATCTTTGCACTCTCATGCCGAAACCTGCTTCCCTCTAAAAGTAGCGCCGGTGTGGCGTTTCTTAAAGCCCTGAGTAAAGCTTACGACTATCACAGCCCACCCTAACACAATAGGATCACAATACGCGTTGGAAATACATGAGGATCACGTTAGTCCGTTCTTCACGCTCAGAAAATTTTAACTTTTTGAAAAGCGGTGGAACAAATGAGAAAATGCTTCCAATGTCATGCTCTGTATAGTCCATTCCTGTGCACAAAAAATAAGCGCATTCCTGGATGGAGCAATTAAAATTGGGAACCAGATGTTTGTGAATGGGAAAGCATGAATAAAAAAAGCAAACATTTTGTTCATTAGTTTTTTGGTTCTGACAAATCAACAAGATTTTAAAAGCTCCGAGATTAAAACGGAAAAAAACTTCTATAAAAGACACATGCAATGTCATAAAAAACAGCAGCCATAAACCGTACTGAGAGTGTCATCTGTTATGTCCTTGCTCGCTTGGTGTGAGAACATTTTGACTATGCATTTTGTTTTCCGTTTTTGTTCACTACTCTCATGACGATTTGTATGAAGGGATTTATCACCTTCCACCTAGTCCAACCTTTTCTTTATCGTAAACGAGGCTTCACATATGTAGCGCAGCGCTCAATATTTTCTAAAGGAGCTGCAAATGTAGCAGCGTTTTATTACCGTCTTTCTTCACTGTTAGTGTATTCTTGTAGTAGCGTAAAACCACACAACTATGATATACATTAAAAGAGCAAAAGTCCCAAGTTAGTGCTGATATGGCACGAAATGCTGCTTCGTCAGCACTGAGTTAGTGCTTCATCGGGGCCAAGCTGAGCACTTGCGAGTGCGTTAATGCTTCCTCCTATGTTTAGCGGGCGTTAAAATACTGAGCAGTAACCACACAAAAAAGCCGCGAAGCGACAACTAGCGCACGCCAACGATTCAAAAATACTTCGGGTTGACAAACAGCTGTTTCAGACGCAGGAAATCGCTGGAATTATACATTGTTTTTTTCACTTTTTGTTACTTGGTACTTCAAACGTATAAACTACATATGCTTCACCTTGAAAAAAAGATGTTTTTTTTTCCTATTAGAGCGACAGCTGCTACTAGGAAATTCCCTGGGAATTGCATAGTTGTCACTTTACCAAATACTCCCGGTGACGTCACAAGCTACGTGATCAGTCACATCATCGTTCCCAGCCGCCGCCTCACCTGGGACTTCCATCCCGGATCACGCCGCCGCTGAGTTTATAATAAAACAAAAATTTCCAACAATCGAGTCAGATTGGAACCAGCGATCTATAGATGGCCAGCAATCGCTTGCTCTACACTCAACTAAAATCGCTGTATCCTGGAGTGTGGCGCCAACCATATGTATGCTCCCCTTTGGCCCATGGAATGATATGTTACTTATTTACCTCCCCATTCTTGGAGGCCGATCCAAATTCCCGCTGACAGGCTGCAGTATAAAGACATTTCTTGTGTACCGAGATTTTTGTTACCCACTCACCGGGGAAACAATCGCACTTCTTCGCAGCGCCACCACGTGAAGCGTCCTTGCTAGGTGGCCTTGAAACATATTCGCTCTTAGAACACGCCAGAACAACAATATCATGGTAAGATGTTTTTGTATATTTACATGATTGATAAGCTTGTTACGTACACACTTTCAGAAAAACTTACATTGGTGAGTAGAGCTTTCAGTACTACACTCCATTGCGATCTTGGCCAAATGGTTCAAAACGACCCATTCGAAACTGAGAAGATGAGCCAATCGTCTTGCGATATTTTGGTTGTCTGTATGTTAGTGTCAGTTTGTGTCCGGCTAGCAGGCAAGGGTCGCAATGACGCTACTTTCACAGGATCCGGCATCTACGTTAAACCGATCTATTAACCCAGCTCTCAATTTAACAAACTTTATCACATTAAATGCAGGTATAAATTCCCTTTCTCTGATCTTTGATAACGCTCAGGTGTCTCGTGAGACTCGAGCGTTTCCGCGATACAAGAGCACGGCGAGAGGCAAAGGCGTTTCTTGGACGCTGGCGTTCGAATCCGACGCCCAGCCGTTCTCACTTTGACTGTGTTGGATGTAACAATAGCATCATAAGTGGGGCAATTAAGCTGTTTATATTGCTGCACACTATGGTGTCATTAAAGGGCACTTGAGGGCATAGGCGTCTTCCTTTTAGATGTCTAGATTGGTGGCAGCGGTAGGCTGGCGACTCCTACACCCCTTAAGCACTGCAGGTTGGTACCCGACGTCTTGTCAGGAATGAATGACTATGATGCCTGGGAGCACCACATCAACTTTAGAAATGCTGCAAACGTGTAGAATAAGAGCCGAAATCATCTCTTTTTTCTCTCATGACTGCTGAATTTAGCTTTTATGGCTTACCGTCGTCTGGATGCGCAAAGGCCGCTCATCGGTCTTCCGCCTCTGCGACGACCACGTCGAAGGGCTGCTACTTCCCACTCATTGAGACGTTACGATGGCCCAGTTATGGATGCGACATACTGTTCTAGAAAGCAGCATGGCATGTTAGAGTACGACAGGACACACCTCTTCTTAAAACATAAGCAAGGCTGTTTCAAAACCCGTGACACCCTGATCCCTCGTGGAGTACAGCGACGACCATCAATTTGTTGCTGTACTCGGCGAAGACGTGCAGTACCGTATTCATTAGGCTACTGGAACATTAGGCTACTGGCTTCGGCGGTAAATACTGGCACCACTGTTATGGTCATGGCCCTCCTCGTACGTCATCATCACATTATCGCTCTCCTGCGCCACAAATCCACGACGCTTGTGACACAGTTCACATTCACAAGCTTCGGACACACACGACGCTGTTATCTTGTGAATACATAACAGCCGTGTGAAGTCTTTTAGCGACTATAAACTTTTGCAGAAACGTTTAAGCCTGATGACTGAAACGTTCTTTAATGTGAACCACTGGAAGACAATTTGTTTACCATCAATAGTTGATTCCTAGATGTAAGCACAAGCTTTCACTCCTTCCATTTTTCGCAACTGTCAAATGTTTGTTGCAGCGTTGACAGTAGGCTATAAGAGGTTGGCAAGAATGGTTTAATATATTGTTGCCACTGAACTATCCGTAAAGCAGCACTTGGAGTCTTTCAGAACCTATAGAGTTTCCGTGCCATCTCCTGAAAATTATATAGTGTGTGCACGTTGGAGCCGCAAGTTGGTCAACGTATTCAAATAAGGAGCTACTGTACCGGAACTTGGTTTGTCAACAACTTGAGCCATTCTCTTTTTGCACGTTTTATGTCGGCAGTGTGCGATGATGACAGGACAGACAAGGAGGCTAATGCACAGGTTGCACTCTTTGAATGTCATGTTAATTAACGTTGCAGCGCACCACAAGAGGAACTCACAAAACCAGACACACTAAAAAATATACACTCACTCGGCGTTGACTGACAACTCACGTTTGAATTGTCTTCTTTCATGAACAAAAAACAACCTCCTCTTTTTCTATGTTCTAGAACGTCTCATCCACTTTGAGATACATTTATTTATTATGTGAAACAAAGAAATATTAAGGCTCGTGCATTTCCGAGGACGAGGTGAGTAAAAACGCGGAAACAAGGTAAGAAATACTTTCCACCTTGATTTTACAGCATGGGGTTCAATCATTTGGAAACACAACAAAAAAAAACTGTTTCTAGTGTGGCTTGGCATCAACAATTTACAATGGTAGCATCATAGAAAAAAGGAAAGAAGCGAGAAGAAGCGTTCACAAAATAAACTACTAAATTATAAAAAAAAATTATGGTGTAAAAATTATTGAGAAAAAGCATAATCCCGTCACGCATAAGAATATCACAGAAGTGCAGAAATGATGGACATCGCAAGGCGCACATATGCAATATACAGACGCTGTGCATACGTTTTCTCGTGTCTGTCTTATTTACTTTTTTAGATATAGGTCATTATGAACTAACTATACCAAGCAAAATTATATATTACATCTTTGCATTTAAAATGTAGTCACGAGCATCAGTTAGGCAAAACATTTCACTTGGGAATTATATTGCCGCGAGCGCAGCTGACCGAGAACGAGCGGGCTCGTAGCCTCACGGTTATCGCGCGTGCGTTCCACGCAGAAAGCTAGGGTTCGATTCCTGGCCGTGGAGGCGCATTTTTGTTGACTCTAATGTAACGTTCTGGTAAATTCGAGAACTGTGTTGCTTGTTCGAGGTCGAATGTTCTACACGCCGAACCTTCCACGCCGATTATTCCAGAAGCCCACAGCGTGTACATAAGGGGCTCCGCGTGGCGAGCTGCAGTCAGTTTCGCCTCAGCGTTCGACTCTGCTGCTCACGCCGACTTCGACGCCCGCGACGCTCTGCTTTCTTCTGTTGTTCACTTTCTTTTTCCTTTTATTTTTGGGCACAAAGTTCGCCCCATTAAACGTTTAGTTTCTTCAGTTATTCGCCGCCTCATCACTTGTCCTTCGTGACATTTTTGGTGAAGGTGCGGGTACGCTTTCTATGCCCGTGAAGCGTACACCTACGAAGACATCCCGGCCAAGTGAAGTGCTGCAGCCCCGGAAGGCTACCCTTCGCAGAAGACGCCAACGTCCGAGCAAGCCGCCGTACCAAAGACCAACCTTCGGAACTCGGACCCCTGCCGCAGAAACCAGAGAAGAAAACCGCGACGATGACCACTCCACCCGTCGTTGTCCTACCCGTCGCTGCTCGCACGCCCGCGTCCTTCCATGGTGAGCCTTATGAAGACATCGAGGACTGGCTACAACAGTACGAGCGGGTGGCCCAGCACAACCAATGGACGGACGACCAGCGCCTGCAGAATCTTTACTTCGCGCTCGAAGGAACGGCCAGGCACGACTGGTTCGAGAATCGCGAGATTTCGTTGATCTCGTGGACCGCCTGCAAGAATGAGCTGACACGGACTTTCACGAACCAATATCGACGGGAGAGGGCCGAGGACCTTCTACGAATGAGGACCCAGGGCACAAGCGAAACGATCACCAGCTTTGTAGAAGATTTTCTGCGCCTGGTCGCTCGCGCCGACCCTCAAGCCACCGGCGAAAAGAAGCTTCGGATCCTGATGCGAGGCGTAAAAGATGACATCTTCGGTGGCCTTGTCCGCAACCCCCAGCCACCGTCGAAGATTTCGTCAAGGAAGCCACAAACATCGAACGTGCGCTTCAAGCACGGGCATCCCATTACCAGCGACTTCCGGTGTCGCTGCCCTCTCGACTTCCAGCTGCAACGGCCCGGACCTCCGCGAGATTATTCGGGACGTCGTGCGCGAGGAAATCAGGAAGCTTCTTCCTGCTGCCGCAAGCTCGGATTTGCCCTCAATAGCCGAGATTCTCCGGGAAGAAGTTCAGCAGACGCTGCAGTCACAAGTCCTTGTCAGCGCCGCTCCCGAACCACAAACGCTGAGCTACGCCGCAGCTACCCGACGACTACCGCCCCCTGCTCACCCGTATACGGAGCCACCCCGACATGAACCTCCAGCGCCGCAGTTTTTCCGATGCCAGGAAGATCGGGCGCACGCCCACCCAGAACAAGCAGCGCCACGAAAAGACCGACGTGTGGAGGACGGCCGATCGACGCCCGTTGTGCTATCACTGCGGTGAAGCCGGCCACATTTACCGTCGATGACCCTACAGACAACTGGGGCTGCGCGGGTTCCACCCGAACGACCCGCGCCCAAGTTACGACGAGCACCCTCGCGACATCGAGGAGTAGCTCCGACGCTCGCCCTCCCCAGTGTCGTCTCTCCGCCGTGAAGCCCGCTCTTCATCGCTACGACGTTCAGCGTCCCCAGCGCCACGACCTCGCCGAGAAAGCCTGTGTCCCCTGCGTCGCCGGGAAAACTAAGTGCTGCAACGCCTGGAGGTGACGTTGCCGAAAACGACGGAAGCAAACAGCCTCCAAAAACACCGGAGCGCTTTCACTCTCCCGAAGCCCCGCATCGCACCAACGCGCCTGCAACGGTTTCCAACAACCTAAACGTTGCTATCGAAGGCCTCGACGCATCGGCACTCGTGGACACCAAAGCAGACTACTCAGTCTTGAGTGGGAGGCTCTCTCGCCACTGCGAAATGTGACAACGCGGTGGGATGGACCTCAAATACGAACCGCCGGAGGGCATCTCATCCAGGGTGTCGAACCGGAACCGAACCGAACCGAAAACCGGAACAGAACCGTTATTTTTAGCCGAACCGGAACTGAACCGAACCGAAATCTTCGCCGCCATCTTGGAACTGAACCGGAACTGAACCGGAAAAAAATATAACGGTAACCGGTTCAAAACGGTTCACGGTAATTTTTTTATTACAAAATGAGTGTTGGAGAAGTAAAAATTGGCAGCTGCATTTCTATGTAGTGATCAAATTGTCATAAACCGAATTGCAATGTATAAAAAATTGTGGGTTTTCGTGGCGCTTTTGTATTGACACTACGATTAATCGTGTGTCACGTGACGTCATGGTTTCAAGACATGCTGTCAAATAATGTCACGTCACGTGGCCCCGTGGCATAGATTACTCACCGTGTCCAAGTCGAGTTAAATTCAGAACGTCAATTTCCCGCTCTCTTCTCCAACGTTCCGTCTGCTTCTTCCTCCCCGGCCTTCTTTTCCTCGCCCTACCTTCTTGAGTTGCAACGGAATATAGATGTATTAGCGTTGTCGACACCGTGACGTCACATGCCATCACTAAGGCCCATTTATACAGAAAAATAGCGACATCCTTTGAAGAATGACGCCAGCTATCTTGGGCCAAACCAGGCGGCACTACCGTCGATGCGCGGGTGTAGAAAAGCAAAACATAAAGATAGATAAAAGGTGTGCGCGCCAAAGGAGGAGGGAGAAGGAATGCCTGTGCTGTAGGAGTGCAGTGCATGCTATGAGCTCATGTCGCCAATCAAATAACACCGACTGTGCAGCGTCACGGCTTTCATCGTCTTTCTTTGAGCCCATCCTTCGAGGCTCTAGACCGTGACAGTGCGCTTTTAGCCTGTGTGTATGTATTTGCGCGTGTCTTTGAGCCTTTGACTGCGCTCTGACTCAAGTATAGGAAGGCCGTCTGCTATCTCGGGCCAAACCAGGCGGCGCTACAGTCGACGCGCGGGTGTAAAAAAGCAAAACATAAAGATAAAAGGTGTGCGCGTCAAAGGAGGAGGGAGAAGATGTCGCTACCTTTTTTATTCAGGGGCATTAGCCATCATGACTTTTCACCGCGAGTCATGCGACACCGTGACGTACTCGGTTGTCATGAGCCTGAGCCGAGTGCTCGGGCTCTTGACAATCAGCATCGCCAAACATTCGTGTTGGCTCGTGTTCAATCGAAGATGAGAATAGCCGAACTCTAATAGAGCCTAAATCTCAACCCATGCTTTATTCTTTGCCAGCCACAGCGCATGACTATGATGAACACTGGCATACAATTACCGTCAGATCACATTGCCGCCTGTTCTAATAGCAAGTTGAGGATGGGAAAGCTGTTTCTTTTATTTATTTTTTCTGCGTCTGCCATTGAGCAGAGAGGAAAACTAATGGGTGTTTTTGCAAGCTATCAACGTCAGGGATTACCTCTTAGCGGTATTTACTGAAAGTGCAAAAATTGTTACATGAACTATTTTACATGTACACATCATTGAGGCACTCAAACATGTTTTCGTTGTTGCTGAACTGTCCGAGAAAGTTGTCCCCGAGAACAGAAGCATTGAAAAGACTGAATATGGCTTATTAATCTGACGATAAATAGAACTACAAGTGTGTACGACAGGGATACCTGATAAGAAAGATTCTAGTGGCCTTTGACAGACAGCCGAAGTCGGCAGCCGCTCAAATTCTCGCAGTTTTGTTTAAACTTCACAGTTTTGGATGCAAAAATAAAAGAAACGGAGAATTACTGCAAAACCAATGGCAGTAATATAATTGTCGAATTGGCACCCCCAAACAAAGAAGGGAGTCCCCAGAAATAAAAATTATTCTCTTGAAGAGCATCGTCAAATGAAAAAAAAAAGGGGGGGGGGGACTTTTCTGTGTTGTAAAGGTTCCTCTGCTCCGCATCTTCGGCACAGAGCAGACAGCGTGATCCTGCCTGGAAGGGGGCATGCAAAGCGTTTCTGGCCATTTTTTTTATTTGCATTGCTTCCGCTCCAATTAGTGGCTGGGACTCTAGCAACACATTAAACATAAAATAAACAAGAAATCTGGCGTATTTTGAACATAATAGTTGAAACAGGTTCAGAATTTTTAGAGCATTTTATTTTGTTGATGACGTTATTGGTCTGAGCCAATAGAGAACCTAAATGACAGGAGCGTGAAACAACCATGCGCGATCTTCCTAGGTGTTGGAAATTAACATCCAGTTATGAAGATGTGAGCGCCCCACCAATTTACGGGTGTTCCAAGCAAATATATGAGTGAGAGTCACGTGCTTGAAAGAATCAAAAGGGGTACATTGCGCCTATTTAGGCAGTTCTACCTCTAGAATTCTATGTCATCATTATCCGACGTTCTAGACCAATGTCGTCACTGAACGCTCATGTTTGACTCTGATAGGCACGCCGTTCGAAGGAGCATTTAGTTTTCTTCGCCCCTTTGTAATACCCCTTTAAGCTGAAACAAAGTATAGCAAAAGGGGATGTCCAAATTGTAAAGTTGTGCAGTATATATAGCAGTCTCGCGATGATATGCTGCAGCCTCATAAAATTTAAGAGCGCGCATGACTGATAAAGCACGGAGTTGTAAAATCAGGCCACAAAACAAGTGCCCGTTAAAAAAAATATCACTTTAGCTTCCCAAGACAGTATTTTGCGAAGTTTCGAGCTCGTGCAATCCGATGTCCTAATGTGATTTAAATTAGAAATATATTGTCTGTTCTTTGCGATATTTATATGCAATTAGGAACATCATTACACGCATCTCTACTAGAGAAATAGGCACCATAACCATACCATTATTGGTTAAACCACAATCTTTAAGTTTTACCAGTTTTTCCTCTAAGGTTCTTCCTTTTTTTGTTTCGTGACCCCATGTCACATTCACTTCTTCTTTTACTCGTCTCCTTCAATCCATGGCTGTTTTTCATCTAGCAAGCAACCTCTTCCAACAACACAAGAGAAGACTCTACACATGGACATCACCAGATGGTCAACATCGAAAACAGACTGATTATATTCTTTGCATCCAAGGATAGAGAAGCTCTGTATACAGTCAGCAAAAACAAGACCGGGAGCTGACTGTGGCTCATATCATGAACAGCTTGATGAACAGCTTTGCATAATTTCTCCAAAAACAAACACAGAAATACTTTAATGGTTATAATTTTACCTCTTCCTTTTCATTGTATAGACTCAGATGGTAAAGAATCTGTCTGCAATGCCTGGATCAGGAAGATCCATTGGAGAAAAGAATGGCTACCCAGATAATTCACAAACTGCACTCTCAGTGTCTGTCTGTATGGAGTCTAATGACCACTGACCTGATTTCAGTATGTTTACTGTTTACAAAATAGTAACAATTGGACAGTTAACTTTCATATTGATTTATATTTTATTTTTTGTTCAGGCACGTGTATAAGTGATTTGGAAGAAACTTATGCATTTTTTTAAGCTGATTTAAATAACTTGTGTTCCTGACGCATATTCAACTTCCTAAACATATAGAAGTCTGTTGCTTTTTTTATTTGATGAACAACCATTTTATGTGTCTGTGGGCTGGATGAAAACAAAGTGCATACACAGTGGCGCGTGGCAGAACTATGACGATTGCGCACGTCAGAAAGTGACCAATTAAGTTTCTTTAGTTTTTTTAACATCCACCAGCTCGCCTCGCACTCACTGCATTATCACCAATTAAGTAGCTATAATGTCGAGTAGACTATGAAATACCACTTTGTTGTATTTAACAAGAAATGAACAATTAGCAAGGGTGATGCTTATTTGCAAATTGAGTTGACCGGCATCTTGTCAAGGACAAACATATCAAACGCCAAGCTATGTCGAAAAGGTGCACTTCAATGCGCTCTATTTTAGGTCACATCCGAACTGAATACGAAGATCACTCTTTTCTGCATTATTATTTGCCTGCATCACGGCGCTGAGTTTAAACAATATTGGTCAGGAAAGCAAGCGTTGTGCTTGCCGCTTAGAGTTTCTATAAAAAGTAGACCGAAAGGGTTTGTCCTAAAACTCTCCTGATATTTTGAAAATATTATTGATTTAAGCTCAGTTGCATCGTCGTCATATATATTGTGAAACGTAGTTTATAATCTAGATTTCGAAATATATATGGCGAGAACGTGCCCATTTCATGATTGTAGGCGCTAACTAATTCCTCAGTACAAGAGCACAGTAGGACTTGACTTTTAATATTGCAACGCAAAGGTTTACTAATCACGCCCATTTCAGACGACCGACCTGACTGATAACCTTTAGATTCAGGTAAAATATGTGCCACCAGGGGCGGATCTAGAACTCCGTTTTGGGGGGGGGGGGGGGCGGAAAATTTGTAAGGATACTATTTTCCCATTCTTTCTCGTGCACCAGGGGTCCACCCATGTCAATTGCCCTCCGAGAAGGGGGAGGGAGGGGGGTCGACTTGGTATTGGGGGGGGGGGGCGGCCGGCCCCGTCGCCCCCCTCCCCCCCCCCTTGGATCCGCCACTGTGTGCGACTGAGGTAAAAAGGAATAGATGTTGAGTCATATATGTTAATCTAGCAGTTCATTTACTGTTCCATCGAAATTAAACAACGCAATTTATTTTTGGTACCTGAAAAAAAAAAAAGTGAATTCAACAAATGGTAAAAAGCTATATAGTTACTAATTTCACTCTTGAAAAGTGCCTATTGCCAAACGAACGCGGAAAATATATTCTCAGTTTAGCGGTTCAAACCGGTTCGAACCGGTTTAAACCGGTTCGAACCGTTATTTTTCGCTCCCGGAACTGAACCGGAGCTGAACCGAAATTCGTGAACCCGAACCGGAACCGAACCGATAAAAATTTCGGTTCGACACTCTGATCTCATCACACCAGTCGGGAGATGCACCACTCACGTCGAGATCCACGGTTGATTGATTGATTGTTTTTTTATTGATTGATTGGGGGTTTATGGCGCATCAGCAACTAAGGCTATATTGCGCCAAGCTTAGACTACTGGAATTCCGGTTTAAGAAGAGGAAATAACTTTAGTAGCGAAATATATGATAAAACCATGAACATGAATGTGTATAAGTGTAAACAATATGACAATTAATTTAGGATAGAAAGTAAAATCACAGTTGGTGTAGAAGGCCGATATATGTGAGGAAATTAATAACACAACTGTATGGAATGAGCAGTTCGTCACCTAGTAGTACCGCAAGGTGTAGTGGAATGTGTTTTTAATAAAGCAGTGAGAAGTGTTTATACCGGCATTGGTCATACATAGGGCATTCAATGAGTATGTGCATAATACTTAGAGGTAGGTTACAGTGCGCACATTCCGGGGCATCCTCCCCGCTCAAGAAAAGTCCATGTGTGAGACGAGTGTGACCGATTCGTAACCTACAGAGTATGACTTCATAAAAGCGCTCCCGATGTCGGGCACTCTCCCACTCGCCTAGAAAAGGTTTTATAGTGTGTTGTTTGTTGCTGGTCTCGCTGTTCTACTGCAGCTGCCACTTTGCTTTGATGCAACGTTTCAGAGAGTTGTGGTAATCTTTGTAGGGTATTTGGTGTGTGTCCATTCCCTCGATCATTAGCAGAGCTGGCTGCACAATCAACTGCTTCATTTCCACGAATGCCAACATGGCTCGCAACCCATCATAAGACTATGTCAAGTTTTTTTCTTAGCAGCCAGGATAATCTTCTGCTTTAACTCAGAAACCAGTGGGTTTTTTACACGGTTCATCGATACGACTGCCTTCAGAGAGCTTAAAGAGTCGGTGTAGAGTACAGCGTGAGAAAGTCGTTTTTGATTATGTAATCAACAGCCAGCAGCAAACCATAAAGCTCTGCTATTAGCATAGAGACGTTTGAATTTATTCTCATCACCTAATTTACCGATGGTCCCACCATAGCACAGCCTACTACCGATTCTTTTTTGTCCCGTCTGTATAGAAACTGGCATACCCGAGATATTTGGTCTGAAGCTCAAAGAAGTCCTGCCTTATGACTTCCTGTGGAACATTCATTTTGTCATACTTGGCCAGTGTAAGGTCACAATGTATATGGCAGTTGTTCCAAGGAGCTATATCAGGTGGGTACTGTACTAGCTGAGGCTTTGCATCCATCCCAACAGATTGTGCTGCAGTATTATTCATCACAGAAAAAGGGGGACTATGGAAGGTTTGTTTTCAAATGTGCGTTGGAACTTGATGGTCTCAA
Organism: Ixodes ricinus; assembly: GCA_037355805.1. Classification (NCBI taxonomy): domain Eukaryota; kingdom Metazoa; phylum Arthropoda; class Arachnida; order Ixodida; family Ixodidae; genus Ixodes; species Ixodes ricinus. The sequence goes on from JAZHYW010018170.1 coordinate 23,514, forward strand.
TATTATCGCGAGCGGGGTGCTCCGCGACAGAGCGCACCCGGACAGAGTACATAAAACCCAGGGAAAACCTCCTATACTCAAGGGACAGTTCGTTTGCTTCCGCGTAAAGGCTAAACACTGGGGAGGTGCGAAATGCACCATTAGCCAATCGCAGTCCTTAATGATGAATGGGATCTAACATCTTTAGAGCTGATGCCCGAGCAGAGTTATATACAATACAACCATAATCAAGCTGAGAGCGAATGACTGAGCGATAGATACGCAACAGACACAGTCGGTCGGAGCCCCATGATACAGGTGACAAGATCTAAAGGATGTTCAGAGATTTAAGACACTTGAGTTTTAAGCTCTTAATGTGTGAAACGAAAATCAACTTGGAATTGAACACAATGCCCAAACCTTGTGTTCATTTTTTTTACAACAATAGGAGAACCATGCATGTTTAAAGACGGTTCCTGAAGAGCACCACGTCGACGAGAAAAACTAACACAAGCTGTTTTTTCCGGGCGAAAATTTAAAACCATTTGTATCCGCCCATCTGACAAAATTATTGACCGCAAGTTGGACGCGACGTTCACAAATTGGGGAATTACAGGATGAAACGGAGATCTGGAGATCATCAACATATAAAGAATATTGCACCGAAGGAGGAATTGCACGGCCAATGAAATTAAGTTTGACGATAAAAAGAGTGATACTCAGTACACCCCCCTGGGGGACTCCATTTTCCTGTAAAAACTCCTTAGAAAGAGTTTTTCCCAGCCTCATGCGGAAAGTAAGGTGCTGCATGTAACTCTGTATAGCACTCAACATTCGGACACGGAAACCAAGATCGAATAAATCTTGTAGTATGCCGTAACGCCACACCGTGTCGTATGCCTTCTCCAAATCAAAGAAGATGGAGAGACACTGTTTCCTGTTGACAAACGCCTCACGTGCGAAGGTCACAAAGTAGACGAGTTGATCGACAGTGCACCGTGCTGAACGAAAGCCACGCTGGAACTTATCAAGGCAGTTGTTTCGTTCTAGAAAAAAACATGATTCTCTTGTTAATCATCCTTTCTAGTGTCTTGGAAAGGCAGCTAGTTAGAGCTATTGGCCTGTAGCTAGACGCACAAGAGGGATCTTTGCCGGGCTTCAGCACTGGTACAACCACAGCAATCTTCCAGGAGGATGGAAAGTGGCCTTCGAGCCAAACTCTATTAAAAAGGTACAAAATTAGTTCCATAGTGGATGGATGAAGATGTTCGAGCATCTTATAATGAATACCATCTAGTCCAGGGGCAGTTTGTTTGGAACAAAGAAGTGCCATTTGAAGTTCGTGTAATGTAAATAAAGTATTATAAGGTTCGTGCGCGTCACCAGATGTGATAACACCTTTTTTTTTCTGCATTGATCTTGTGTCGCTGGAACGTTTGACTGCAATGTTCAAAACTGGAGACGTTCTCGAAGTGCTCACCGAGGATGTTGGCCTGTTCCTCAAAACTTGCAGGACAAACTCCATTCCGACTCAAGAGTAAGACAGTGAATGCCCGGTTAGAGCCGTCAATTTTATGTACGCGATCCCAGACTTCCTTAGCGAATACAGTGCTGTTAATTGAAGAAGCGTATCCTCTAAAACCTTTTTTCTTCGCTTGCCTTCGAATCCTACTCGCCTGGGACCCTCTTGCTTTTAAATTCAATAAGATTGTGTGTTGTAGAGTAGCGTCTAAATACACCTAACACTCGATTTTGTTCTTTTTTGGCCAAACGGCAATCTTTGTTTTACCAGGGTATTGGTCTCCTGGGTAGATGCAAGGACGTCATGGGGATGGAGAGAATGGCGGCTTGTAAAATGTGCTGAGTGATATGTTCAGTGGCTCTATCGATATCGAGATCGTCGAGTGATGTGCATGCAAAAAGAGATTATTCTTTGAAAGTAGCCCAGTTGGTATCTTCGAATTTCCAACGAGGAGAGCGCGTTGGGACTGTCATGGGAAGATGGTTAAATTCTAAGATGAAGAAAAAGTGGTCGCTTCGGTGAGGATTCGGGATGACCTTTCATGAATGCAATGGGAATAATGATGGGTGACAAATAGATAGGTCAATGGAAGTGAAAGTGTGAGTTGCTGAGCTAAAATATGTAGATGCATTTGTGTTTAGCAGGCACAATCCCGCAAAAAGCAAAAACGTTCAACAAGGGCCCCTCTAGAATCCCGTCTGTCACTACCCCACAGGGGATTGTGTGCGTTAAAATCTCCTAAAAGTAAAAAAGGTGAAGGAAGTTGATTAACAAGAACTTCTAGCTCCTCCATATGTAACTGATAATTGGGAGGTATGTACAAAGAACAGACTGTAATTATGCGATCTAACAAAATGCGTGTAGCCACTGCCTCCAGTGAAGTTTGCAGGGCTACCTCGTTAGGAGGAACTGAACGTTGCACAACCACCGCAAAACCTCCAGCTGCACGTGAGCTGCATGTGTACGGTCCCTACGAAACACCTGGAAGTGTTTAAAGACATTAGTTTGGGTGGTCTCTTGGTGCGTTTCCTGTAAGCAACATGCAACGGCCCGGTGTTCCTCTAAAAGATAGCTCACTTCATCGTAGTTAGGCAGGAGGCCTCTGCAGTTCCACTGAAGGAAGAAAAACATTTATTTTCAATAAAGGAAACGCTTGAATAAGTGTGTTATACAAATATTATGAAATGTAGATTATGTGTCTTTTGGTGCCACAAACCGTGGGATGGTTTTCTTTATTGCAGTGTCCTTAGGTCGTCCTGCATCCTTGCAGGAGGCCGAGGAAACCGACCCTGATCTAGAGAGAGGAAGGTCTTCATCGGAGACCGAGATGCTCACATCCATTTTTCATCCAATGGGACCTTGGGTCCTTTGGGCGGCAGAGGTGAATCTGACCGCCCAGGCTTTGACGAGCTGCCAGAGGCACGGGGAGGCAGCCCTCGACCCCGGCCAGAAGGGCCAGCTGGTGCCGGTGACGGCAAGTCTGGCTCCTTGGAGGGTGCAGTACCCTCCTTAGAGGGCACAAAACCCTCATTGGAGCATGAAGGCGGTGGGTTGCCCACCGTATTTGGGCGTACGTAAAAAAAACCCTTGGGGAGATTACAGGTCTCCCGGGGAAGTCTGCGTCTCCACGGATGCCATAGACAGTGGGGGTCCCCTTCGCACTGCCTCGGCATATGAACCCTTGCCTTGAAAGGTAAGCTGTTCTCTAGCGTCTTGGTAGCTAAGGTTGTGTTTGACCTTAATTGTAATTATCTCTTTTTCTTCCTTCCATTTCGGACATGTGTGTGAAAATGCGAGGTGTGGTCCGCCACAGTTTATGCATTTATGGTTATTTTCACAAACGTCAGCGACGTGGTGAGTGGCACTACATTTCGCACAAGTTTCTCGGCCACGGCAGTTTCGGAAGCCATGCCCAAAAAGCTGGCAATGAAAGCATCGCTGTGGGTTTCGCGCGTGACTACTCTTGCACGCTTTTAGAAAGCGCGTCGTGGAGGCGTTTCAGTACTGGTAACAACGGTGCCGCCGCTCAGTATGAGCGAAGTAGAAGTGGTAGAAGTGGGAAGTTGTTTTAAGAGAAAGCGCAGCGGAGTGTGGAATTTTCGACCACCCCTGCGCTGTTTCGTCAAAGTGCCTCGAGTGTTGCACCATTCTTAAGAGCTCCAAAAATACGACCAAGCTTCTGTTGAATCACCTGAAGCATCGTCCTCGGGCCCACAATGTGTAGGAACGTGCACGTTGCAGTGGCGGAGGAACGAAGTGCTACAAAGTCCGAGGACGCAAGTATGATGCCGGCTTTCAGGCCCCGACTGAGCAATCAGAGCGTTAGCGCCAGTGCACTAACAAAGAATACTGGCTGCTTCATCGCAACTCCCTTGAAGAGCTACACATTCGTAGGAGAACCAGCTTTTCTGGAGCTTATGAAATGTGCAGTGTCCGAGTACAACTTTGCTTCTCGAACAACATACTTTAGGAGTGTCGTGCCTGAAATATGCGATGCTGCTAGGTATGATCTCCTCACTTCGTTGAACAGGTCCTAAGGAAGGACGTGAGGTGCATCACCATCGCCACTGATGGCTTGACGTCATGAGCTGGCGACAGATATGTGTTAGGGACGTGCGATGTGCTGCGTGAGGATTTCGTGCCTGCCGTATAGTTTGTGCTTGCGTGCTGCTGCATGCGTCAACGTTACATTGCAGAGAATCTGCGTTATCTAGTCCAGGACGTTTTTCAGGAGTAGGGCATACTTTTGACGCTTTCTTGCTTTATGGTCAGGAATAACGCTCGGAACATCGTTGCTGCGAATGCCCGAACGCCGAAACACAGCATGTTTTACACATAACTCGCTACTTTACGTTAAACATGCCAAGAAAAAAACGACGGGGTTCGCAAACGTGTGCACCAAAGCGAGGGTCGTAGTTGGGCGCTACAAACGTAACATGGGTGCAAGGCAAGACAGCAAGATGTACAAATAAATATTGGTATAGAAGTTCCTCTTGAGCTGGTACAAAATATACCCACAGCCTGGAACATTGATTACGCCATGCTGGTACGGCTGCTGAAGCTCAAGGCCGCTGTTGCGTTAGACCTGGCAGAAACCGATACCGTTGAGAAATTGACCACAGACGAATGGCGCCCTGTATTAGTCTCAGTGTCGTGCTGCAACCAATTGAAGAAGTAACAAGAGCTGCTTGGGCCGAGTTTTGTCCAGTTTTTTCCACTGCCATTCCGCCTGTTCATTGTGTGAAGATCTTGCTTTCTGATGGCGCAGGCGGAACTCAAGACAAGGCGTTTTCTCAGAATATACCCAGATCAGTAAAAATAATTCACCTCATGCAATTGACCAGGGACTCAAACCGTAACCGTAACCGAAACCGAAAACCGTTTAGGAACGAAATTTTGTCAGTAACCAGAACCGGAACGAAACCGTTATTAGAAATTTATAAAAACCGTAACGTAACCGTAACCGTAAATTATTTACTGGTAACCGGTTTTAACCGATATTAACCGAAAATAAAAATATTACTTTTTCTCAAGTATGACCTGGAGTATGGATGTTGAAATGTCGTGGCCATTTGACAGAGTTACTGTCAGCGAGTGGTGCATCTGATAATACATTTCCCTTCAATCTAACTTTGGATTCAGAATACTTAGTTGGAATCAGTGGTCGGTGCTTATAATAGAAAAAGTCTATATATCTAAATCTGCCAGGCTCCTACGTCGCTACATGTATTCAGTACGTGACGCCTTCAGAGTATTAACTAATAATTTAGAATTCTGAAATGTCCATTCAACTCGGTTCTATCAAAACCATTGATGTTCCTGACATGCAATTGCTAGTATGAAGAAACGAGGTAAATTGACCATCATGCAGAGCTAGCGGAAAAGAAAACCTGGTATTCATTTAGTCTGAAACGTTTCGCCAGTGACGATTTAAAAAAAAAACACAGAAAGAAATAAAATGTCAGAGGTTTGACATTGGTGTTTTGTATGATATGTATATATATAGTTGCTCGGGCTGAGAGCGGCGGAAGGAACGAGGTAACGTCCGATGGGTTTCCGAGTTTTTTTGCTTTTCCTTCTCGTGCCGAGACCCTTTTTCGAACTGAGTGGCAGCCGCCGGCGCTGCCACGCATCTCAGCATGACAAGAGGAAAAACCAAGGAGAAGGATGCTTCGTCGTCGAACGCTCCAACGCACTTGGCCGCCGATGACGGAGCAGCCCCCGTCCGACAAGGGATGCCATTTCTGCCTCCTTCGCCTGAACCTTGGGAGCTTCCCTGCTTCCAATCGTCGATGCCAAAGCCGGTCTAGCCCCACATGGCCACCAGTCTCAGCAGTCCCTGTGCAGAACTCTGAACGCTAGCTATTCGAACGTCAGCACGGTGAGCTTGAACATCCACACACAACCAAGAGATCGTTTCCAGCATCGCCGGAGCCCTCCCCTGTTTCCGCCTTAGGTATGGTTTCGACGGGAATCATTTCTACCAGATCTGCCACCAACGCGATCCCGCTACCTCCGGTGGAGCCCCCACCGCCCATTCCCGGAGCGAGAGTCCTTCAGGCCTACGACATTCTGCGCGACCTCGCCCAGAACACCAGAAGTTTGTCAACGAGAGATGTTCACAAGATCCGGCATCTCCACCCGTATTGGTTCTACTGGGATGTCATGCTCCCCGAAGACCAGCACCTCATTTTTGATAGACTGGAACTCTTCCACGTCGTCACGAGAGGGTAACTGGAGGACGGTTATCCTAGCTATCCCAGACGTCCAGGCTCGAGTCTGAGGTTTTCAGACAGCTCTCCGACCAGCTACCCAACCAGCCTCGACGCGGACGCCGCACGTCTCGTGCTCCCGCGAACACCATCTACCGCCCAGACACCAAGTCCAAGAGTCCCCCTAATCCTAAGAGAGTCCGGCAGCTACCCATGGGTCTTCGAGACCCACCAGTGCCGTCATCGACGGCACGGTCGTCTCCTCGACGCTCCTCGGCGTTTCACCGGTCGAGGACGTTCTCGCCTATGCATTTTGCAAAGCTGGCGTCTCGGACGACCTTGCCCGTGCTTGATTTTGGACCGAAGAAAAAAACCCATTAGATCCGGACTCGACAGCCACCGCCGCCTAGCGAATCCTGGAGTGGCTCAGCAGGACCGACAGTGAGGCCCCACGCCGATGACGACTCCTTCGACACATACGATGGCGATGAGGAAAACCACACCAACGCAAAGGAACACACTACAGACAAACAAAGCGACGTCGAAGACTGCGAGTCGGACCTGTGTAGCACTGCCTACAAGTCGAAAGCGACGGGACCTCCGCCGCCAGTCCACCCGACTCAGCAGGCCCTCAAGTCGACTTAGCAGTGTTTAATGAGGCATGTAGTTTTCACGGGCACGAAGCCTTCGAATAGCCCAAGGCAAAGGTCGCCCATGGCCGCGGTGCAGCGCCAGAGCCAAAGCTGTGTTGTTCGTGTGTAGAAGAGTTCCTTTCTCGCCAATGCAAGCGCACCAGAACACGGCGAATCCTTCCAAGAGCTATATTGGCCCGGCAGAGGAGCTATGATTGCGTGCGTACAGTCCCCAACAAGTACTCCAAAAACCGACTCCGGAGGCATCTGCCCATGCGCTGTCGGGTAGCGGGGGAAGGTGGAGCGGTGGGCAGTGCGGCAAAGTCAACGAAAGACGCAGAAGAAAGGGAAGTCAATTGGGTGAAGGAGGAGTTGGGTCTGAAACTCTGTCAAACAGGGGACGAAGAAGAAAACACCCAGAGCGATAAAGAGAAATGTAAAATGCCAAGTAGCCCGCGGCCCGTATAATAAATATAATATAATATAACATAACATAATATAAGCACACCAGACCTGACATTGGGAGCAGACTTGTACAAGTTACTGAAGAAAAGCAGCCGATTACAATTACAATTATTCACTGTAAAAAGTAACCGATTACAATTACAACTACAGCCTCAAAAATGTAATAAAAATTACTCTAAAGCAATCGAGTACTTCCCACGTTACTTTTCATACAACTTTTTTCATTACGGTAGCACATATACACATTTAAGTAGGTGTTCCGCATTTAGACATTGCGTGCTTTTTTTTTGTCCTCTACACCTTGTTCAGTTTAAGCAGCAGTTGTATCTCGATGTTTGCGTCGGTCATCCGCCAACGAATCTTGTTGTCATGAACAGAGCTCCTAGTTTCAATTGGCACAGTTGATGGAGAGATATTATACGGGAACTAATATTAGGGACGAAGATATAATTTTGACAAACCCAATGAAATATACCAAATACGAACTAAGAATATCGACATCTTGTAAACCCTGAGATAGGGAACGATAAAAAAAAGTACAAACACAACAAAATCTTTTGAGATTTTGTTGTGTTTGTCCTTTTTTATCGTTCCCCATCTCATGGTTTACAAGATATCGATTAATTACCAGCTCGCCTGCACTCTCTCACTGTTAAGAATATAGATGTTCGAATGTGATACCCCCAAACCAGTCAAAAGCTCGTAGGAGCATGCTCGTGAATTTGAATACAAATTGTTTCCTGGTTAAAAAGCTAAAAACAGTCCAAAGACACGGACAAGAACCAGATTTTTCTTAACCTGGTGACCGATTTTACCCGAAACTGACTGACTACAGCACTAACCCCTCTCGCAAAAAATTAAAAAAGAAATTGAGAACAATTGTAATGGGTAATTTTGTAATCGATCACAATAAGAATGTAATTGAATTGCAAGGATCGTTACTTGTTGAAGGACGCAATTGAAGTGTTACAAAATTACAGCAAAATGTAATCTATTATAAGTAATCCGTTACTTGTAACGCGTTACGTATACAAGTACTGATTGGGAGGCTCGAAGTTCAAATCCATGGCTCCGCCGTTTATCTTGACTTTCGGTGGTTGCGTCAAACATTGGTTCATTCGATGAAGTACTGTTCATTCACCTGCATATTTTCGAATATATATATGAAAACATAGGCGATTGCTTGGATATAGCAAACATGACTTAGGTGCAACATTGCACAAGAACGAAGACTAGGGAAAGGAAGGAACAACACACATGACTAATTCTTACAGCTTTCTGTGTAGTTGCCGTGTTGTTCGTTCCTCTCCTTAGTCTTCCTTGAATTGGGCTTTTTCATTTACATTATGTTTGACTTTCACCAACTATCCCAGCTCTCAATTTTATTACTTTATTCCACTGAGCAGTATTTTACTAGAGGATGACTCTAGTTCTGCTCCTTCCTTCCTTCAGTGTGGGCGAAGACTTGTCGGCATATATTAAGGTGAAATAAACTATAGCGACGATAAGGTGCGAATGGTTCTTCCAAGCACCCAGTGGAACTTCTTAAGGTTGTTTACATACGCGGCCGCATAACAAGTAGGGATGTTTATTTTCATTTTAATATACAGAGATGCGATGATCCCCGAGTAGCGAAAGTAACATGTATGCTCGGGTATCAAACTATATCATGTAAGTAGATGCAGTGAACAAGCGTTAGAGCTAGAAACGCGTGCAACTTTTGACCAATAAGAGGAATTAAGACGTTTATAAGTTCCTTGAATTTCACTTAAACAATCGGAAAGAATAAACACCAATTCGGGACGAAAACAGACGCATACAACTCTTTAAACTCTCAACGACATTTATTTCGTTTCCGTTCAAACGACGGCCTTCGAGCAGGTTCAGTGGAGGGAACAGAGAATGAAAAAACCCCATTCAAGGAAGACTAAGGAGAGGAACGAACAACGCGGTAACAACACAGAAAACTGTAAAAATTAGTCATGTGTGTTGTTCGTTCCTTTCCCTAGTCTTCGTTGTTGTGCAATGTTGCACCTAAGTCTTGTTTGCTATATCCAAGCAATCGCCTATGTTTATGGAGGCGCACGTCTCTCGCTGGCCGATTCTGAAGCTTTCCGGGCACCACCAGCCACTCCTGTTCCTCGCAAAAAACGATTTGCAGTTATCCCCTACTCGCACAACACCGCACATCGCCTTAAGGGACTCGCCTCGCGCTTCGAGGTTGGGGTAGTGTTTTGCTGCAAGCAAATCCATCAACAAATGTGCAGAATGGTCAATACCCCACCCTCCGCGACCCAATGCAACAAAAAGCACGGACAGCAGTTTGTTAAATGTAGGAAGGAGGTGGTTTATACCATCCCTTTTTCGTGTGGGGGGAGTATATAGGGCAGGCCGGCAGGTGCCTAAATGACCGCCTGAGGGAACACTCACGGGAGGTGAGCGAACCCGCTGACGACTCCATGCATCCAATAATTGTACACAGTATGACGTGCGGCGGTGTTTCGCCCAGATACGAAGGAACGCGCGTATTGGGAGGACACCGGCACAGATTTGGCAGGGAAGTCGCAAAACCGTACGCCATTAAGAGCTCGGTCACTAACTTTGCTTCGGCTTCTCTCGCCCTTTCCGACAGGGAGATGAAATTCCTCCGTCCCGAATTGGGCGGAAGGGACCAGAGGCCTTGAGGGAAGGCCGCGAATAACCCGTCTTCCCCCTCCTCCTCTTTCAACCCCCCCCGCCTTTTCCTTCTCTGCTCCCTCCACTGAACCTGCTCGAAAGGCCGTCGTTCGAACGCAGCCGAAATAAATGTCGTTCAGAGTTGAAAGAGCTGTATGCGTCAGTTTTTGTCCCGAATTTGTGTTTATTTTTTCCGGTTGTTTAAGTATAGTTACCGACACGCTCGTTTTTAATGTTTGAATTTCACGTTGTTGGATATCTGTGAGTACTTTAAACTGTCTATTATAAAACGGCTGTCTAGCATTTCAATTAAACAAAATATTGAAAAAAACCGAAATAAACCGGTTTTTTTAGGAACGTAAAACCGGTAACCGAAACCGCAAAAATTAAAACCGTAAAAAACCGAAACGAAACCGTTATCAACAGGAAGCTGTAACCGTAACCGTAACCAAAACGTTATTTTTTTCGGTTTGAGTCCCTGCCCTTGACACCTTCCTAGATCCTCGATTCAAGGTCATCCGCCACAACAAGGAAGGAAAAGGGAATATAGAAGTACTATGATTCAGGATATACCAGACTCAACAGAGCTTACATCTCAAGAAAGTTGTGCCGAACAGCAATCTCAAGCATATGAGCAGCCTTCAGTTTGGAAGATATTCAACCGCTTGGCATTTTCAAAGAAGAATATTACGCCATGTTGCCTAATGCAAGAAGTCTACGACTACCTTCAGTCTTCAGTTTAGCTCCGCACTAACAGCCCATTCCACAGGTGGATAAATGTAAGCAAAACAAAGATGAGATGCTTGCATGCGCGGAGCGAAAATACCTGGCAATTTCCGCAACCCAGGTTGCAAGCGGTAGACTTTTCTCAACGTGTCAAACACAGTGACAAACCCACTAGTGTCTATTGCTGCACAACATGTAGAAAAGTTGTTCTTTTCATAGGAACTATAAGTACATCGAGCTGACGTAACAATCCTTCTCATTTTCTGATCTGCGAAAAGAAGATGTCTTCTCTGCCCTCTTACCTCGCTCACATATGAGTCGTGGGAAATCATCTGATGAGGTGCACGATTTTTTATTAAACTACGTGTGAACCGTGATATTATGGTCAGCATCCGCGTAGACCGAGATATTATTTTTTGCATTCGTGCATTTTGGTAGATTTTGTCTCTATTTATTTTTTTATCTATGAACTTCAGCAAATATCGTCTAGCCTTGTGGTTTTATAACAATTTTATGAAGCATTCTGGTACAAAAAATATTTGAATAATATCTACTCTTCTTTAGTAGTTATCAACTTGCCATTCAAAATCTATTCAGACTTTATTATTTGATTCCTATTCGTACTCGATTTTGTGCCACTTTTTTATTTGTATTCGATTCGAATTCAAAAGTCACTAAAGTGGTTAAGTGCTAGCGCCCATTGTTATTTCTACAGAAAAAAATACTAACTGAAGGAAGAGCGATTGTAAGGTGTTGACATTACATAAAGCAGTTGCGGTTCTTAATTCTTTCCACACAATTAAAGGAAACATTATTTTGCATTCAAGACAAAAAATAAAGAACGTAATGAACACAATATGAAATGTATTTAGAGTCTTTAGGGCACTATTCCAGAAACTGAATTTAAGGTATACTTTTAAAACTGCATATAAGACGTGAGTCCACCTCTCTTTTAAAGCGAAGCTTTTAGGCGACCGTTCACGTCTTTCGCGGTGTCGCCGTAGGCGTAACCACGCGCGCTGCATTATGGGCCGTCACAGACCTATACACGAATTCAATTCCCGATAAATTTAGCGAAGGAACTGGATATGTGTGTGGGTCTGTGACCTCCCATAAAACAACACTGTGCATTCAGACTCCCGCTACATTTGGCGGTAAAATGTTTTCACATGACCTCAACTCCAATTCAGTTTTCTCACTAAATTTAGCGGGTAATTGAAATGGTGTTGAGGTCACGTGACGTCAATTTTTTCGATAAATCTAGCGGAGAAACCTAATTTGTTCAAAGGTGACGTAACAGGAAATCATGTGACGCCATTTTTTTCTCTGAATATAACGGGGAAACTGATTCGGTGTGGAGGTAACGAAGAGTCGATTTTCCAGCTAAAGTCAGCAGGGAGACTGTGAGGGGAGGAGAGGGATCTTCCTGATCATCCCCTCCTTTTCGTTCCTCTCCTCTTCCCCTCCTCCTCCTCCTCCCCTCCCCTGCTCCCTCCCTCCTCGTCCCCTCCTCCTCCTCCTCCTCCGCACCCTCCCCTCCTCAATCTCGATACCCTCCCCTCCTCCTTCGTATTCTCTCCTCCTCCTCCTGCGTTCCCTCTCGTCACGATATATCGCAAAATCTAAATACCCCAAGAGCTACGATCTAATTTTGCATTACACCGAGAGCTAAAATATACTCAACTTACTTTTTTAATATCCTTTGTATTTCGACATATATGCAATTAAATTATGTTAGGTAATGCGTCGCACATGGAAGATCAAGACGGGATTACAAATGCTTTATGTCCACTAAACACTATCGCTTTTGTCTCGCGAAAAGAAATCAGAAGTTCTGGGGGTTTTGTTTTTCGCTAATCATGTTACCTTCACCATCAGCCCCATTGGGGCGCCGAAAAAGTCCTAGAAACCCAATACGTTTCCATGTCAGATCATGAGCTGTAGTTCTGAACAGTCTTGGTTAACCTAGCCACGAAATATTACATAAAAATATGTACAAAAGCTAGCCGAAATAATAGGAAAAATAATTATCCCGGAAATCTGAAAAAGCTACCTGTCGCGCGATTTCCTTTCCGGAAGACTTCGAATGAAATCCACTTCCAGGTGACGGGGACAAGTTGGGAAGATACAGGAAGACAATGTCTGAAGAAAAGGGAGGGCAGGGACGCGCAACCGCCAACGTATGAAGCCTAATCACCGGAATATCAGCCGGCCGGATCGTTGATTAGGAAGGATTCGGTGACCAGTGTGCGAGTCAATTAATATTGTGGATGGAGACAATTGCCAGAACTTAATTTAGGGTCTCAGTATGTGCGTTTCCGCGAAGATGGGTTTTGACTGTCTACATTAGTGTGTGAGAAATCAGAAAATTCCGGCAGACAGCACCAGCTTGTAGCTAACACATTTAAAGAAGAATAAAAATAAAACGGATTGGGACGATACATGGAGGGGAACATACTAAGCCTTTTCTTAGTCGTGACAGAAGCAACCTCTGATACGCGAGGCTTAAGGCCGCGTAGAAGTGTAAAATGTTATTCGGATATTACGGGTGTTTCACTAACACAATCCAATATGTAAAGAGGCAATTCAACCAAAAAAAAACAATCTATGATAACGTTACTCAAAAAACACCAGAATCACGATATCAGGCAACATGGCACTGCCTTTTTGTGAATTCATTTGCTGCCACTTCGGGAACAATTGTTATGTATACGAAAGATGAGACTCTAAACACACCGACCGAAGACGTGTTGCAAGCACCCTACTTACAGACCTTTGCAAAAATCGCCCTCTGCGCGCTGCCATCTCTGTCTGCTGGGCTGTGGAACGCCATCTGAGCGTGCGCTGTTTCCCTGCTGTGCAGTATATCAGACGTTGAGCGTGCGTGCATAGTTTAGTGACTCAGCATTTGTTTTCCTGGTGATAAGCGATGGGAAGTTTTATACCCACCGATATATATCCACATCCTAGAATTACATCTAAAAAAAATAAAGAAATGTTTACATACGGAAGGTAAAATTGAGGCATAAAATGTGTTTCTAGATACTATCACGGCACGTTGTACTACGAGAGAGCCTCTCCCGGGTACTTGTCTGTGCCTCTAATGAGTGGGAAGCGTACAACATCATATACTCACAACGCTAGACCCATCAGCGCCTGACAAATGCCGCTATCAGCAAACCAGAAAAATATAGCAAGACTTTGGTAATAGATGTCTAGGAAATGATGGTATCTTATATAAAGAGAGGTACGATTTTTTTTGTTCTTGTTACTTTTCTACTTCTTGTATGTCATATGTTGTCGGCCACATGTCTTCTGTATCAAATGCGGCAACTTAAGCAGTTCTCTTATTTTATCTTTAAAACCCTCTGATGGCGCTTTTGGCCAGAATTGAAATGTCATACGTGTCTGGTCCGCACAGGCAATGAAAACAGGCTAATTGACAAGCCACACAATCTCCTGCCGAATCACATTCCTAAACTCTGTTCACGACTCTAGAGATGGTGATTCGGTTTTCTTCTGTTATGCAATAACAACTGTACCTATTTTGAGAACTCTGTATTTTTGCCACGCAGTAAGATGCCGTCACAAAGTAAAAATATCAAGCAAGTTACCAGTGCTCTGAGGCTAAACCAAACATTCTGGGAATGTGACTACGAAAAAAAGATAGATATGAACGTCGGTCAAAGGAACATTTTGCTTCCTTTGGCAGTGAACAAATTGGCGTTTGTCAAAGTTGCCGCAAGAGGAATCGTATCATATCTGACTTTTTCTGCAGTATCGACCTCCTGACTAAGTTGTTATGAATGCTACTAGAATTAAAGTTTGTAGGCATGTTTTATAAAATATTGCAATGTAAATATAAAATATGATCGTTTCCCTAATACAGGTTGCAACGCGCCATCCCGACGCTTCTCGCACCATATTCCTTCGCCCAATCAGGCAGTTCGGCTCAG
>JAZHYW010018173.1:0-10990 GCA_037355805.1 Ixodes ricinus
GGAGGGCCTCCACCAGGCTTGCGACTGGCTGTGTTGTGAAGGGCTTGTTCCGTTGCGGCGGGGGTCAATGCTGCTGGGCTGCGGGTTTGCGACCGCACCGTGCCAGCTTGCACCAGTACTTGCAGGAGCAGACTGATGAAGATGGTTCGCTTGGGTGGTGATCTCCGTTGGGCCCCAGCTTACGATAGGGCACGGCACACGACCTCCCACCTGTCGTGGCGACCCCCGCCCGAAACCCTCACGGGCCCCGCTGTGACCTCCGGGGACCTCTCGGGGAGAGTTAGGGGAACATCCGCGTATCCCGCACGGGAGCTCGCCATGCATGCCACGCCAACTCTCCTGGTTGACGTGGTGGGGAAGGGAGGTCTCGTTCGGACAGTCCACTTGCATGGAGGCCTCGGGGCCCCGCCATGCGCATGCCGGTTCGAGCGCGTACTTGGCTGGTGGCGGCGGCACGTAGTTCCGCTCGGCATGAAGAGCTTCCTCGATGAGGCGGGCGCCCCGGGCTAGCTCTTCAAGGGTCTCAAAGGTGCGGTTGATCAGGTAGACGTGGTACCTTGGGTGACACTGTCTTCTGACCCGAGCTACTCTGTCCGACTCCGGTGACTTCGGGTCCGCCCTCTTGAAGAGCTCTTGCATGACCCGAATGTACCGGACCAGACTTTCGTCCGGGTGCTGCGTCCTTGCCTCGAGCTCTCGGAGAATCTGCGTTGCGTAGCCTGCAGGCAGGAACTCTTCGCGAAGCCTTGTCTGGAAGTCCGCCAGGCTGGTGAAGGGGCCTGGGACCCCAACCAGCACCTGGCGCTGGCTTGCAACGCCAGCGGGACAATCCGTTCCATGATGAAGGCTTCCGAGGCACCGGAGGCAAGGTGGTACGTCTGCAGCTCGCCCAGGAAGTTCTGCCACGGACTTGACGTCGTCGTACCCCATGTAGACTGGAACCGTCAAGTGTGGTCGGGGCTCTCGCGGTGGAGTTTCCTGCTGGCCAGGCGTGGGGGCCAGGCGCCACATCATGGAGTCGCACATCTCCGTGACCTTCGTGAGCAGGTTCATTTGTGCAGCTGCGGCCATCGCGGCTTCCTGCTCCCATGTAAGCATGCCTGCGAGCACAAAAAGAGAAACGCCTCCCAAAAACCCAATACAAGCACGCAAAATGATTGCCGCGTTCACATAACAAACAGTCAGAAACCCGCCAGTACAACAAACATGGACGGCGACGGAAGCACTGGAACAACGATAGGAAACACGGGGAATATGGAAAAGGCTTACCGAAAGAAGAAACCAAGCCCCGTGAAATTCCTGCGAGTGGGTAGCATACCACGGTTGGGCGCCATTGTGGTCGGTTTGCCTTGCTGCATACCCGACCCGGAGGAATAACACGGAGCCAACGGTTTCAACAACAAGAAACTACATTTAATGGGACATGGACGAGACGATTAACATGGTTACCAGTGCGGCTGAGTCCAGTCAGCGACTCTCCGTGCGCCGCCTCTGATCTACCTTATCAAGGCGGCGCATCCGATGTGCGCGTGGCTGGCGTGACGTCGCCGCCACGCGGGAAAAGTACGGCACCTTTGCCTCGCAGTCGGGCAACTGGGCTGTGGAGCCGCCAGGGTGCCCACAAGTTTTCGCACAAATATTTATAAAGTAAGGCAGTTAACGTGTAAATTAGTCAAGTTGGCACACCGCAAACAAATCTTTACTTTCTCAATAAGACTGGGAACAATTCTATACTCACGACCTATGCACGTGAGTGTGCATGGGCATATAGCCGGTGTGCAACGTATGTCACCTAGGCGGTGTGCAACGATAAATGCTATCGGATTCATACATAATCACTTGGTTTCTACAAATTTGCCTCTACCACCAATTTGCTGCACTGTATTTTTTTTTAATATTGATTTTGTGCTTTTGAGGACCCACGACCTTAATTGTATTTGGTGTGTGTGTCTAAACCATAGACGACTGCACGCGACCATGAAGAATAGAATAAGCGCGACTCAAACCGGCGAATTCTCGATAGGCGGTTTTCGGGAGGAAAGAAAACAATTTGCAAGCGGCAAATTGTGTCTGGGGAGTTGGGTTCTGATATGTAGTATAGAAATAAAAACCTCGGCGTGCATAAATATTCTATCAATGTCCCTTTAATATTTCAACACCTCTGAGTTGAGCTCTAAGAAATAGACATTTTTATTCATTGTTTTTGTTTCAAAAGTGTTTGCGTGCCCAATTTCAGGTATGTAGAATACGAATTTTGCAAGGCGTTCCAAATATGCTGGTTGTTACGGCCTCACCCTGTATAAAGTCAACGAAGGATGTCTTTCGCCTCCATCACCATTCGTTAAAAAGCAGGTCGCAACCATTTTTAACGTGTTTTTTTGCGAATAAATGTAATTTCAATTTTCCTAAACGAATTTCAGAGTGGTAGGTAAAGTAACATGCTTGCTAAAAAAATCCGAGAATCACGACTTCTTTACGAAGCATAATATAGCGATCGCCGAGAAAGTAGAAATTATAATTTCGAGCATCTGCACGACTTTCTGTTCGTAATTCGAACGCTGTTCTCCTGTTTCAAGGAGGGTTTGTTCTTTCTGCAATACGAGGAATGTATATTCCTCTTTCGTTTTCTCTCGTTTTCCCAGCCGCCTGGTAGGCATATCCGGTATGGGCGACGAAAAAAATAATAAAACATCTCATCTTCCAAATAGTACAGAAAATAGGGGACGCAAAACAAGAATCGGTGATGGTTACGCTATACCCAATAGGCGTGGTGACGGCAAAACCATGGTTTCGCCCAAACTGGAAGTGACGACATTCAAGAGGGCGGCTCCCTCGTTGGAAAGCTGTATTGGGGAAGCCCTCTCAGGCAAACTTTTACCACCCTTTGTTGATTTTGAAGTCAATACAAAAATGTTGCCGCGGTGAATTCGCGCACTCTTTTTATAACGCCCGAAAGCAGGTGTAACTGTTTGGTGCGTGAGTTACACCATAAGTTCAAACTGTGTCTTCTTACCAGTGCTGGGAAGTACTTTAAGTGCATTGTACGTAAAGTACTACTTTGGGTAGGTTTAAGAATATTCTACTTTACTTTAAGTACAGTCTTTGAGTGTGTACTTGTACTTAAAGTATTCTTTCCTACAACTTTCCGAGGAAGGTATACTCCTGACTTCAATGTACATTCTCCAAATTTGAAAACAAACAAATGGCATTACGTCATGTGAAAAGGTGCTATCGTCTTTCGAGACGTCATCTGGTCATTTCTTGGGGTGAAATTATGGTGGCTATAGGATCGAGAAAAATAAATGCCTTATAGGTTGCTTGTGTTAGTAGTTGCCCCTGTCAGACGGGCTAGTTTAGTGTCACTACAAGCGAGTGCACTTCGCCCTTGTGTCATTTCTGTGGTGTGCCACACGGCTCCTTCCTGAGGAACACACTTGGCTTGGAGTGAGTTTGACGAACTCACTTCACTCGATCGAGTGCGTGGCATTAATAGGAGTGTTTCAACAGTAAAACATAACAACACAGAAACCAAAAAGCGTGGCGTAAGTTTTATTTTATAAAGAAAAATAAATTCGGGAAAGAGAGGACATCTAGAAGAGTGGCATTTCGAAAGAAATAATGGGGTGGACTTGGAGTTTAGGCTGATCTGAACCAAGATTAGCGCAGCGGTGAATTGATAAAAGACGACGACAAAGTCAGTCATTCAACGGCTATCTTGGTTAGCCAGAGAATGATAGAGCCTACTTTTTGTTTCAGCATGTAACTCTTCAAGACAGCAACGATAATTATGATCTGATTAGGCAGTGTTGGGGCCTCCTCGTAGACTTCCGTGGAACGAAGCGGAACGCCAAAGTCGGATATGCTTCTGTTCTTTATCTTGGCTTGCGATGATTGATCAGAATCATCCAATTGACGTAAAAATCGTTCATTAATGTAACGTTGTTTCAGCGCACAGCTCCTAGGCACCCGTTTCTGAGTTGAGCGCCGTCGGCATATCCGCGCGTTGCATTAAGGGCTGTTTCCAAAATGACGTCACACGTGACGTCACGTGTGTCGTCACGTGTGACGTCACGAGGGTAAAAATTTCCCGCTAAATTTTGCGGGAAATTGTTGCAGGAAATCTTGCGGAAAAAAATTACCCGCTAAATTGTAAACGTCTAATTTTTTAACGTGTCTTTATTAAGGAGTATCGGTGGCCGAGTGGGCTATACTTCGTTTTAGCTTGGGTCCAGACGCAGCCAATGCTACAAGCGCGAGCTCCGGGCTTCCAGCGTCCCTGCCTACAGCGCGCGCTCGTGCAGTAAGAGGCACTGTTCAGGGCCACACGCTCGTGCTTGTAGCATCGGCTGCGTCTGGACCCAAGCTGAAACGAAGTATAGCGCCCACGCCAGATCGGAGCACGTAAGAGAAAGCTCGCGCTTTCTCAGTGATCCCAGTGATCCTGACCTCAATAGACCATTTGCTATATTACCCAAGCATCAACGGAGAATGCAGGGATTGGTGTTCCACGCCACACGCGCACGCCTTCCCCGTATAAAATATTTGAAGTAAATAACCAAAATAAAGCGTTGACGAACGCGCGTGCAAGATGCCATTTGTTTTAGGTTTTTCCTTTAGAAAAGTTACTATTGCTGAGGCCAGCACGTGCGGCGCGTGGAACACCAATCCCTGCATTCTTCTTGATGCTTGGGTAATATAGCAAAAGGTCTATCCATAGCTCCTGCCCGAGGAACACACTTCCTATGAGGTGAGTTCAAGGAGCACAACTACACTCGCTCCGGTAGACCAAGTGCGTAATCTCGATAGCAGTGTTCAAGGAGTAAAAGTAATAGAAGAAATTAACGCTGCGTAAAATTAGTATTATTTTGATAGGAGTAATATTAGATGCGCACTTGTTTTCTGATGGCAGGAAAGTAGTGCATTGTAGAAAAACAAGCGGCTAATCTAGTTTTCAGCCTTGGCCCCTGTGCGGCGGCCAGCGACGGCCAGGAGGCACCTGCAAGGCTCCACCAGGAATCTGAAGGTGGCAGGAGAGACGCGAAAGGCTTGCTTGAAATGGAATTCATCGACATGAGGCAAGGTGTCTTCGAACTACCATTTGTTCCTCTGGAAAGTCCACCGTTCTCGACTGATCACGGGTAGGTTTTCAGTCATGAGAGCGGCTATGGTGAAGGCACTAACCTGCAGCTGCTGATCGATGTCACTTGAAATTCTTGCCTGTGCGTCGGCATCCAGGTCCAGCTGCCTCTTATCTGAAAGGCGTTGGGCTCTCATGGAGAAAAGTGCCCCAACCACGCGCTTCCACTGTACAACATCGCGGATATCGCCCTCCAGCTTGTCCTCCACACACTCCATAATCTTTCGTTGTGGCGGGTGGCGAGTGGCCGCGTGGGCTCGCTCACACCAGCTCGGAGCACGCGGAGCGAAAGCTCGAGCTGCAGAACCCAGGGATTTTGGGTTCTGCAGGAATCCTGGTATCCTGGGTTCGATCTGGATGAGCATCGCACCGGCGTGCGGACGTGTATCACTGGCTTGTAATGGCTGATCGTAATTATCAAATTGCATTCAAATTTGGATTAAAGCTCGTGACTTAGCGCTACAATGTGTGGTAACGTGTTTCTAATAAGACAACGAAGTTATTTATAAAAAAAATCCGTATGCACTGTAATATTTTGCGTGCCAATTACTTACCCACCGTCATTGCCATCATTTTGGAGTGATCACTGATCTCTATGTCTATTTGCTGGATCGCGTTTGGCCAGCTCCGCCTATGGACCGGAATGCGGTCACTGGCGGCCATCTTTAGGTAGAGTTATATCATCTCTAGCCATCATAGTAATATGGCGGACAGCGCAATGGCGGCAGGCTGCCATAAAATAGCCGTGGATCTAGTACACTGTACCGTGGGAGATATTTCGTGCTTGATTGAAGTTGTTCGACGACGCAGATTCTTGAAACCCGGCGTGAACGGTAGCCTCGTCTTTGAGGATCCGGAGAATGTTCTACGAAAGCGCAGCACCGGGGAAAGCAGCGCAGCTCGCATCGAAAGCAGACTCCGTACCGGTGTCTGCTTTCCATGCTAATTTCGATGAGACTTTCGATGCGAGCTGTACTGCTTTTCCCCCGGTGCTGCGATTTCGTGAGACTTTCTCCGGGTCCTCAAAGATCGGGCTACCGTTCACGCTGGGTTTCAAAAACACGTTTCGTCACACAATGTCAATCAAGCGCGAAATATCACCCACCCTATTTTGACGGCAGCCTGCCACCACACCTAGCCAAAACGCTGTCAGCCATGAATGGATGACAGGCTGCAGGAGCTGTACCTTGGCTAGAGGCAAAATAACTCTACCTAAAGATGGCCGCCAGTGATCGCATTCGCAGAGCGGGCAAACACGATCCAGCAATTGTCGATTGAGATCAGTGGGAGTGATACTAAGCACTGATCTCTATTGTAGTAGGCTGGATCGCGGACCGCGGCCTCGGCAGCTGGGGCCGGAGTGTCGCCACCGGCGGCCATTGATTGACACCAGCAAATGCAAGGGATTCTATGGAAAGAACGAGAAAAAGTGCCGTTTTCTACCGTTTCTAAGCTGTTGTCGGTACTGAAACTTTTTGGATGCTTTTCGATAAGCCCGTCAAATAGATTGCGTACATAACATTAAAACCGACAGCCCTCGCAATTTTTAAAAATTACTATTTTGTGGTCGAGAGTGACTTCGCCGTAGCGCAGCTCAATGAGGCGAGAGTTACCTAGAGTTACCGCGTTGTCGGCGGCGGTTTCGTTGAGTTGGGTTTAAGGCGACAAGCTCGAAGGCTTTGCTATGCGGAATTCGCTCACTCCCGGAAAGCCACTGTCGAGATGGAACTTCTATGTCATTCATCAGCTTCTGGGCTTGCCCGGGGACGGTTTCATTGACGGCAAGTTCCTTTGTTTACTTCACTACGAGAGCAAGATTGCCAGCTCAGCCGTAGGTGCTCTGGTACGTTTGATTTTTTTATTCGGCTACCGAACGTTTGACAAATACCGATTCGATCTCCAAACACCCGACATAAGATATCGCAGCGCACCATAAAATACTCGCCTCCGAGCACAGCGTACATGCTTCAATATTCTTACTTCTTGTGCGTCTCTCCCTTAGACTTGCGTTGTATTGCTTGGTGTCAAGCAATGGCCGCCGGTGGCGACACCGATAGGCTCCCGATCCGCGATCCAGCGCACTAAAATAGAGATCAGTGATACTTAGTTTTACCGTGTAGCACCAACACACTTGGAGTGTGTTTCGACGGGGTTGAAGTGCGCTCGCTTGTAGTTACAATAAACTAGCCCGTCTGACAGGGGTATTATAAAGGTCGGTTCTCACATGCAGCGAAGCGCTGATGTAGCGCTCCTCACGTGCCGTCAGCTACTTATCGTCTGCCATGAGCAACAGCTTTGACGGTGCGATACAAAGCTGGTGAACGCTCCCGTCAGCACGCGCTTAGCGCGAGGTAAGCGCTACGCTTGTAGCGCTCCGCTGCATGTGTGAACAGGCCTCAAGTCAAGCTACTTTGTGGAAACTTGACTTTAACGAATATTCACCGCCGTTTCCGAAACTAACTGATACACTACCGCTACGGCAATGTCATAAAAGTTTAAACCAAATAAAGAAGAAAAAAACTGTGTAAAGGAATGTAGCGGCATCATGAAATATTGTGTTAAAAAGTGATTGCACATTACTTTGAAAGTACGCTCCATTTATAGTACTTCCAGTACGTGGCTACAGTGTACTTGCTACTTCTACTTTAAGTTCATATATAACATCTGATTTATTTTGTACTTTACTTGAAGTGCTTTTATATGTACTTCTTATATACAGAGGTGTCGAGATATCAGACATCGACAATACATATACACGTAGCAAGGCAACCTCCCAGCAACCCAGTGTTCAAGGCATTTTATTTATTTCTTTTTTCCTTTTTATTTATTTTATCATTTAACTGCTACATCCTTCAAATCATCAGTCCTCTCAATTCGAGCACAAACATTACAAAACATATATTTTCGGATAAAGAAATCAAGTTTTCTTATCATCTGCGCCTAAAATAAAATGGTACGTAGATGAAGTAGACGAGCCAGACTTTAACCACTAATTATTTAATACGTGAACTTGTGCTCCAATGTAAAATAGCGGCACGTGAACACACCCGCTCGCCTTGAACCTAGATTGACTTAGCGGAACAGACGAGCCAATCAAGCAGTGTATACCGTCTTGGCGCTCGTCGTCTTCAGAAAGTTTTAGGGAACCGTTTTAATGCGAAAGCATTAAATGCCCTGCAGGAGCGACCGGCGATATCTGATATCTCTAGTAGCGAAAAACGGCACCTAAATACCGATTGGCTGAACGAAATGGCACCTAAATACCCATTGGCTGAGCGAAACGGCACCTTAATAGACCTGTTGCAAAACGTACAGAGCCACGACGGCAGGGAATTTTGGGAACCACTCGGTACAGATTACGCGCTTTCTCGTTGCGCCTCCGCGAACGCGCGTCCCGGCAGCTACCGCCAGCAGCTGTTGCAGCCATCCAACATCCCGCCCATCCGCCAAGTCCTACGTCTTTGGCGGCGTATCTGTGGCAGCGTAAAGGGCCTCGCGACAGGTGAACTTATTTGAATACGTTATTCGTCGTAACCTAACCTTCACGTCTGAAGTGTCACCGAATCCACCTATTTTGAACCGCAACCGTGGCAGGTTTCAACCAGGTTAGTCAAAGCGTTGGTGCAGCATACGACAGGGCCGCCACAGAGGAGAGGGATGAGAAAGGGGCAGCCGTTGGCTCGTCGCTCGTCCGACTCGGCTGCTCAAACGTTGTTGCCGTGGTAACCTGCTCTTGCTCGCAGTATGCCACGTGATAGCGGGAGGAAAGACGTTGGGTGTGGCGTACCAAGGACTCTTATTATTCGTCGCGCGGGGTGCGCGCGGGCTTTTGGGATTTTTGCAAAGGGTTTATTCCCATTGGCTGAGCGCATGCAAGTTCTCATTGCCTGAGCGAAACGGCACATAAATTCCAGTAGGCCGCAAAGCGGATGCGCCTCAGGAAAAATAAAACACAAAGAAAATCTCGGCAACGCAGATGCCTCGTCACGGAAGCCGGCCGGTGCGCTTAAGGTCAACGCGGACGCGATTCAGAACCAAAACGTAAAGAAAGCACAGCAATGCAATGCTTTCTTCACGGGAGCCGTCGTGAAGTTGGCGGGGTTCACTGAGCCTGCGCAGTGGGGGAGTGTGATGTCACCGCCGGAGCTCCATGTGAAAAAGCAAGACCTTGGCGCGCTGCATGGTAGGAAGTGGGCTGCGTGCTACGAATGCTTCCCCATTCCTACACGTAAGCAGTCTTAAGTGTTTTTGCCGAAGTTGCTGCACATCCGATACGGCACGATGGGCCCTCCGGTACGAGACTGCATATGCGCTACGAAAGAACACTCGCACATGCGCAGTTCGTACCGCAGGGCTCCATCGTACCGTACCGGATGTGGAAAAACGGTTCCCTACAAGTCCCTTTTGAGCGTTTGATTTCACCAGCAAAGTAAATCACGCACAGAAAATGCGCCGTGATCCATGCGTTCTTTTTTATTTTTTTTTATTGGCGCGTGATTGGTTTAGCAGAGAAAACACACAAAGACGACAAGCGCCCGAGACGGTATACACTTTAGGGGCTGCTGATGGTTCCGCACAAGATACCACCTAAAGGGCCGTTCACACACTTGTGTTTGGTTAGGGCTAAGTTCTTGTGATCCCTTATGACGAAAGAACACACTGACAACCCGGCGTAATTTATGAAGTGACTCTGGAACTACATTTAGCTAGAGCAAAAGTTTTGCGGAATCTGCGAGATCAAATGTACTTACTGTCTATGAGAAATGGTCGTTTATAACATTGTTAAAAGTTTCACAAAAAATTAGAGAAGTAATAATGGCCAAACAAAAAGAAAGATAGGCCGCGAAAACGCATTTTGTGTATACATACTTTATTCGTAGGATCAAGATCAATTTTTGCGGCATTTTTATGATAACCTTTAATGCAAGAGACATATACGATCACGTCTTTAGACCACATGGGCATTCGTTTTCCGGAGATGATGGGTGTGCGTGCGAACTGTTATTATCTCAGCTCTTGTGGGTGTACAAGTTCAAAATGTGCTTGAACTCTCCAAGCTGTCTACACACCTCTTTCTTCTGCGCCATTACCATCTCTCCCATTGTGCAAGAACGCTTACATGCTTCAGTGCGTCAGAGGACGCTGAAGCTAGTGAAAAATCAAACATAAGTAGCAAACTTCTCGGCAATTCTGCTGACACGTGAAACGTTCCGGTATCACTCCGGAACGTTAACGAGCCTAGCACCTACGCTCATGGTGCTCTTTATCAGATAGATTAACACGTGGCATGTAAATATACCAGTTTCTGGAATGTAGATCCTAGGGCTAGACTGTTTTTAAAGCCGGACGGTTTTCCGCAGCGCCCCATCCTTACCGGAACCAGCCATTCAACGTTGATCACGTGATCCAAAGAGCCAATCAGCGTCGAGCTTCGCCCTCAACTTTCACTAAATCTGCGACCCCGCTCCCCCCCCCCTCCCCCTTTGACGAGGCAAAGAACGTTTCTCATTAATACCACGTCCAAAACTAAGGTCACGTTTTCTTTGGCCTATGTAGAAGGAATACTTATATATAATTCGCACAATAGCGAAAATGTGTCACACATTGCCCTGCAATTGTGTTGCTACGTGAAACGTTCTTGGTTTTGCGGACCTCCAGGTTTTTCTTATCCAGCTCTGCCTCTATACTCGTTTTCACCTCCAAGAAGCGTAGTAAAAAAAGTACGGCTTCTTGCGGAGCATTACTAATTTACCTCTTTTACGCTAAAAATTGAAATATATGTAGGGGCATTTTAGATTAGATATACGTTACCTTATCAAGCCGTATACGTAGTATCACGTAACTGAACGAAGT
>JAZHYW010018175.1:0-15259 GCA_037355805.1 Ixodes ricinus
TTAATGAAAATGGTTATTTTATTTTATAAACAGTTGCAATCAAAATAAACCAATTCTGATCACTGAAGAAGTTAATAACTTATTTGTTTTTGTACTGTATTAACTGAAATAACCAATCAACGCTGCCTTTAATTCGTCCCTTAGCCATCACCGTCCAATCCGAAGCCAACTGGCCAGCCTGTCGCACATGCGCACACGAGTCGAACCTCAATACAAGGTTCGTCGAATTTTCTACCAAAAGTTCGAAAAAGTCGAACCTGGTCGAACTCGAACCTCGGCCGGTTCGCGACACCCCTAGGCACTGCCACTCCGTGAACCGCTTCGGCTCCATAGAAATTGCCGCCTCTTGCTGCCCGTTTCGATCTGGATGAGCATCGTACCAGCGTGCGGTCGTGTATCCCTACTGTGTGGTGCACGTTAAAGACCCTGGCTAGCGGTTGCTCGCCAAAGAGCTACCACATCGATTGATCCCACCGCCATAATTTGAAAATTTCTCTTAGGAATGGATACAAAAACAATAAAAAAATGTAAAGCTTTAATCCAACGAAAACTACACTGTAGGCTGTAGCACAACTGCTTTACACTTTGGATATGGTGGTGGCTGGCGCCATCTGGCAAAAAAGAACATTTCGCTTTACCTTTAATTGTTGTGTGCCAATTTAATTAATATTGCGCTCTACCTTTCCTTTAATTTTAACAAACATTACTTTAATTTTTTATACTTTACCTTGTACGTTTAGAAGTAAATGGTTGGGGTACAGTGTAGTTGGGGCAAGGGTAGAGCAAGCCAGAGCCGTGTCGGCCGTGTCCGGGGCAAGCCGAGCAAGCTACCACCGCTACCACGGAGACCACGGACCACCCCAAGTACCCCAAGCCAACGTTGCGACGTTGCCCCAAGCCACCCAACCCAGGACCGAAACCACCCAAACCAACCCAAACATTGGGCTCGTTTTCTCGTTGTTTAGACCGTTTGGACGATTTGACGGGTTAGATCCAGGTCCTCGCCTGGTGTCTGGACTAGCTTCTTGCACTCTGAACTTTGGACGCTGAAAGAAGTCGCGAGACGCGGCAACGATCTGACGTAGCTGAACACGGACGTCTTTTCGAATGGAGCAGTCCACGGAGCAGGGTAAGCGATCACGGTCTAGAGCTGCGGTTGCCAAACAATGCACCGCGGGTTGTCCGGGGACTGCGGTCTGTTGTTCAGAGCCGCGGTTTTCAGAAACAATGTGCTGTGGGAGTGTAGCACGATCGCCCCGCGTCCAGAAAAACTTTTTTCATTTACCCCGTTTCATATTCCCCGCGTGCCCAAAACCCCGCGTTCAATGATCCCATTCCTTATTCCCCTTGTTCTAAAACAACCGACCTTGTTCCTGCCTCCATCCTTGTCTCTTACGGGACGAGGATGGAGGTCAGCACGGGGAAGGCATGACGTCAATCACGTAGCTTTCCCAAGCCATCCTCCCGTGCCGCTCGCCTCTTTCTCATCCTCCTCGCCGATTTCCCTTTCAAATATGAACCACACGTGATGAATTAAAGGGGTATGGAAACAAAAATTGAAATATTTAAATTTCGTTCGGAAATGAGTAAAGCATGACGGATAATAACCGGAAATGATAATTGCACGTTTGTATTTTGAACGACTGGCTATACTTTTCGTCCCAAACGGTGCACTCGAGCGAGCGCCCAAAGAGAAGCGAACGGAGAGCGCGATGCGTCATGGGATATCCGACGTAGCAAGGCTGGCGGGATTATGAGCTTTGCCCTTGGTGGCGTTGTCAGCGTTGTGGTGGTGTCAATAGCGTCAGCGCGTTACAACCGAGCCGTTCGAAGTGCCCGTGGGGTGACGAGCGTGTGGCTGGCCCAAGGAGCACGTAGCTTCCACAGCACTGTCAGCGTAGGGCTGAACGGGGTGGGAAAAGCAACACTTGTCCGAGCTTTGAGCGACGGGCTAATCTTCTAGAGGGAGGATGGCTGTATCCGCGTGCACAAACGAGGGTCCGAAAAAAGGGGAGTGCACCCTTTCCGTCTTCTTGGACTGTTTAGTTCAATGCGCGATTTGTGAGTTGAGGAGGAAAGCTAAGAAGGAAAATGTTGTAATGCCAAAGAGCGGCGCTGCTTCGAAGGAATCTGCTACGTCACGACCACGTAGCAAGTTCCACAACGTTGCTAGATCACCTCCCAAATATGCTCCGCATGCATCCACCAGGTGCACATTGAAAGATTGTTTATTTAGCTTTAAAATGAGTTTTCTTGTGCCTTTCAACGGAAGACTGGTGTTTTTGAGGTTAGGGTGCAACATGCAACACATTAAAGCTAGAAAACGAGCGCTGGAATTTCGTTTCCCCACCCCTTTAAAGGGATTGTCCGGTCAAAACCGGAAGTACTTAAGGTCTTGCGCTCGTTACGTCGAGGGCCTTCATGTAGACAAACGTCATTTTTATTTTGATATATGATCTCCCGTTATTAATTTAACCTTTCATGAGTCTATGTACGAAACTGCACCCCGAATTTCGCCAGTGTCAATGGCTGACATCCGTAGGTGCTGCATGACGTCACAAAACGCAAAGGTTTGTCGGATGGTCTGGATAACAAGCGTTGGTCGATGGATGTCTTGTATTTTGTTTCGAATTATATAGTCTCCTAGGCTGTACCCTACTTAAATACAGTTCTTTTAATGCAGTTCCCAAGCATGTGCAAACAGAGTCACGCCTTTTACCAGGAAATTACTCGCAGACAGCCATAAGCTTCGAGCAGACGTATGCCGTTTCGCGCAAACACAACTGCGACGGCCACCGATCGAACTAGGGGCGCTTGAAAAGCAAAAGATGCAGATATCGCCTCTGAAGCGGCACCTAAGTATACGAAGCGGCATCTGGGTACACATGTCAGTGGATCCACTGGATTGGTGATGAGGCTGCAGGTCGTTCCCTCAGAGGCGATGTCCGCGGGTCGAAGACAAATGGCGAATCGTTCAAATGCATGTCGTCACTTGACTTGGTCGAGCTTGGTGAATCGTAGTGACGCTTCATTTTTACACGCGGGTCAAACAGAATTGGGCTATACGCGTGCTAAATACAACTTCTGGTATCGTTTCCAGATAGCCTAGCTGTTGGTTTCGGTTTCGCTGCGTAATCAAATTGATTGATCCGATTTGGGCGAGGAGTGGATGGACGTAGTTTAATATCGTTGGCACAGCATCACACCTCAGCTTACAAGCCTTCTGTCCGCTTAGAGCTCAGCTCGTAGCTCTCTTCTGTGAGGTGATTGCTGCATAAGCGGAATCTCGATCTTGACGGGAACCTAGTCCCTACACACGGCGACGATCCACTTCGCTCGTCACTGCACGTCTTGCGGAAAAGTGTGGAACGTCATGTCTTGACTCGCATGTGCTGCCCGGTGGTTGTGGCACCCAACCGCGCAACAAAAATCTCACCCAACTACGGAACAAGTCGAGCACAACAACAAAAACGAAGTACGCTGAGGCAGACAAAAATGCTCGCTTTGTGTTTTGTGACATCAGAGCTTCAATGTTGCCAACGAAAGCAACGTTTACGCTGGAATGCGTTTGGAGCAGCATAAATTCAATTACTCACACTGAGGGGCATATAAAATTCAGATATTGCACGTACGATCCGTCTCGAGGCAATAACAATGATATTCAATTGTTTTCTCGAATACAAAATTTGACCGGACAATCCCTTTAATGGCACATGGTTGCGTCTACGTACTGAGTGGCACCAGGTTCTGTCGTGGTTCTGTTCATGATCGTGACAGCTGACTGCGCCTGCTGCCTTTTATTTAGTCGTGTAACAATAAATTAAAGAAATTATGTTGTTTTACACTCCGTTACCATCGTGCGAATGGATGCCAGTGTTTAAACGAACGATGTGCGTAACTTCATTCAGCTTAAGAAGTGTGTTTTGCATCGAAAGAAATTTAAAGACTTGCGAATTTTACAGCCATTATTTTGTGCACGCCCGTGTGAAATATTTTGCATAGCGTTCACACACGTTCACAATACGGTTGGTGGGGGTGTTCTTGGTATGAATCGCAACCAACATTGAACCATACAGTTGAGTTTGACTAGGCTGTTTTATTAATATGTATCGTGCCAACGTTGGTTCAACTCAATTTGAAATGAACCCGCAGATTTTTTGCTGGGGTGTGCCAGATGACCTTCGTTGGTTTGGCCTATAAAATGTCCTAACATCTGAATGTCTTAGCTTTACCTTAGTTCAGAGTGCAGTCAACGCCACAGGCTGAAGAAGCCACTGATCGAAACAGCACCAAGAGTGCAATGCAAGGGCATACCTGGCACGACTGTTGAAGTCATCAGATTCAAAACGAACGAAACTCGGCTTCAATGAAGGCCACTCACTGTTGCAACAAAGGGCCGAAATCCATTGTTGAGCAGCTCGGTGGCTCTCGGAAATCTAAGAGAACCACTTATAAGTTCACATTATTACGAAGTTGAGTATGTAATCCAACAGGGGAGTGCCGGTAAACAAAACTCTCCGCAAAAGGTTCCTGCAACCGTTCACGCTGCAAAGCCTCATCTTGGTCTTGGCAACGCCACGCGCTTTCGTTTACTCAAACTGCTCAGCGGCTCAGCTCATTCTCTTGTTGTGGTCCGTCGTCCGTCCATCAGGGTCTCTCACGTCTCGCCAATCTTGCCTTCATGCTGCTCTCGTTAAACCTACCAGACGGAGCGAGCGCAGTACTCCGGCATGCGCAGCTGACACATCGCGCACCGCGTCCACTCTTCGAGTTTTGTTTGGTACAAGCTTCCGGCGCACGACGGATTGCGACGAGCTGATCGCAGTCCGTCGTCTGCTCTTCGGGGCGTCTCCAGCCTCGCTGCCACAACCCCGTCCGCCTCGACTTCGCTTCGCTCACATAAACCCTCCCGGACGGACGCGAGTGCAAACGCTACAGCCACGTCCTATACAGCCAACCACCCAACTCGTATGTGACAGGGTTGTGTGCACCCACGTGAGTGCAACTATTGTTTTTAAACTTTTTATGGCTGGGCATCAAAATGTCGCATGATGCCCTCCCCAGGAATGCCAGTCATGAAAAAGCCTGGGGATGAAGTATGAGTGGCCAAAATTTCCATAGAGGTAGTTCACTTGTAGAGGGACAAAGAGGTGCTCTGCCATCTTTACTCGTTTTCACCTCAAGAATCGTAGAAAAAAAAGTCTGGCTCCATGCAAAGCATTACTAATTTCCCCTTTACGTAGATCAGTGGTTCTCAACATAAGGTCCGCGGACCCTTTGTGGTCCGCAAAGGCATTCTAGGGGTCCGCGAAGCCCTGCCTCATCAGTCAAGCCCGGCAATCAAAGTTATATTTTTTCAGATCGAGAAGGAATTTTTTCATTTTTGGGCGAGTGTTTTTGTGTGTATGTCAATAACAGAAGTCTGCTTCACACTAGTCCTTACTTGAATCCATTTAATACACCAATATTATATTTAACCTATACCTTTCCGCTCCCGCCACCACCAACGGGGTCCTCCATCATCTCCGGCGATCCACAGGGGGTCCGCAAAACATCGATGGTTGAGAATTACTGACGTAGATAATAAAGATATATGTAGGTGCATTTTAGATTAGACACATGTTATCTTATCAAGAAGTACACGTTTCAAACGCCAAAAGCATTGCTTCTTCCTCCGACAACCAAATCTTGTAAGAACTACTTCGTGCGGCGTATGAACAGTGCGCAAAACTTCCTTTTTTCTTGAGGTGAAAACGAGTATAGTAGCTGCTGCGCCGGTTATCTGAGTTTGCCATTGTTTGGACATATATATACTCTAAGCATGTATGCATGGCTTGCACATGATGTCACACTAGGGAAAGTTAGGGCCCTGCACCATGCTGTGGTTCACTTCACACCGCGCAGATGTGCTTACGAAGGCGTAGGATGCCGCCAACTGCCCGGACATGCGCTGTCATGCACCGTATTTTCAACGAAGATGCCTTACTCCTGACGTGTAAACTTAAAAGAACTTGTTGAGCTTAAGATGCTAATGTTCAGCCAGTATCTGCATGCAGAATTTTCTGTATTCTGTATGCCTACGATTCAGTATGCCTACGATTAAATTTTGACGCGAAGGGGTGTCGGGTCGGCAAAACAAGCCTCATTACGCACCCCACAATTATTTCATGAGCGGCTTTTGCAGTCTCTTGTTGTACAGTAGTTACGTTTTTGCAAAGTCCTCATAGACAACACAAGGTTAGCGTGTTGCAGACGATGCGAGCCGATGCTTCGGCGGCGGCGTCTCGGTGAGCATGCACTTGGGGGCCACTGCTGAACGATCGCCGCCTGTCCGGGCTTGCGGCCCGACACGCTCACTTGTAGTCAGCGAGGGGGTCCCGAAGGTGCACTCGAAGCGTGGAAACGGTCGGATGAAGTGAACATCAAAGGGCTTGCACATCACGAAAGGGTCAAGCCGATGAAAGGTGTGCGCAAACATAAACAACAATACAAAAGTGCCGTCACTGTCGCTACTAATTGCGTCCCGCAAACTCTGTACCGTGCGATCGCATCCCTTCCTCTCCACTCATACTTTCTCCAACTTGATGGCTACTCTGTTGCGGAGCATGCCGATGAAACAATCTGGGACATATACTGCTACAGCCAAAAGCGGCGCAGTTTACCATGGCTCTTGCTGCGAATGGCCGTCAACTAAACCGCCAGCATAGTGGCTGCTGGTGTTCGACATCACCTTTAGATGTAGGTGCAAGGCACGTACTGGACACGAGGATTGCGTCAGTGTTCGGAGTGAACTTGGCTCAGCTCGCATCAAAAACGACTGCTGCATTGGCGTTTGAGGAGGGCTCTGATCCAATTACAGGCTCAGTGCTGTGATTGCTGCGCCAAACTGTGCCAAGTGGCTTACCCTGCTACATCCTGCTACATTTTGCCAAAGTATGGGTAATCTGCACCAAGCCTGCGACAAAAAACTAATTTCGGTCGCCTTTCAAAGCCGAATCTAAACTGAGTACCGTGATTGAGCATCCGTGTGTTATGTGGCGCAAGCAGCCGCCCGCTTAAACTTTCGTTCGCTCGAATAAAGTTGACTGCCCTCTCATTTTCCACATTTTACGTCCTTTTGTTGCGAAACACTCGATTGCCCCTGCCAGACAGTACCATACTACGGGCATTTCTCGCGAGTTGAAATGTATGTCAAACGGTACGTGCTATCTAGCGATTGTGCGAAACTCCGATTTCGCGATACCAATGCGCTTAAACTAAAGAACTCATCGCGTGAACCGTGCAAAGAGGTGCGACTTATATACCAACTTTTCCACGAAAACGGCTCAATATACGGATGTGCGACTTATAGTCCGGAAAAAACAGTACTCAATCTTTTCTGTACACCATTGATTTTTATTTCTGCTAGCAAGAAACATAAATATACACTCAGGGTCAACTTTCTGGGGCATTTTTGAAACGAAGAGTGCACGTGCACAACTTTTGTCGGTACTCAAGGTGTTCGAATACACGGTCACCCATAGCTTTGGCTTCAGGCCACAGAAACTTGCCCCCAAGTGTAGCAATGCAACCATGCTGCATGCCTTGCGCCGGCACCCAGTGAGCGGCATTAAACATGCCACAGCACTGACGTGACATGTGGTAACCAGTCTTGCCATCCCGCTCAGATAGTTTCAGTTTTGCCGTAGACGACTGTAACCAAACTTTGAGTCATTACATTTAGAAAACTACACAGTGTTGAGGAAGAAAATCTACCTTCTAATTCAGGGACACTGACTGGGCTGAAAACACACGGAATCGTGAATTTTAAAGTATTAAACCGAACTTGCTTTAGTGAAAGCAAAGTATTTTAGTGTTTCCATGATCTGAATCCGATGGTTGTGAAGAAATGAATCTACAGGCTGTATGCAAAGTATTGTGCAAAATGATATGACTGCTCATTTCTGAACTAGTCGTCTATCTTAGTTGTGTTTTTCATGTGTTCATAATTATAAACACACGGGTTTTCTTTTTAGGGGAACGAGCTGCATTGTTGGAAGAGGCCAGTCGCCTGTTTAAGGCCACCAAGGACATCCTGTTCAGATGCTGTTTTTGCACCCATGTCACTGCAGATCCGCGTGAACTGACCAGCCATCTTGTTGCTCATGGAGACGAACAGTCCAAGAGCCAGCATTCTTTTTTATTGCATGGATCTAGGTCCATATTGAGAAGTCCTGTTGTGATCGATGAACCTGGTACGTCCTTGAACTGTCCTAGCACCATCGATGCGCCCAAAACCATCACCGAGCTTGTATACATTCCAATTCACATGGCTGAAAAACTCTATAGGTGTGAGCTGTGCCCCCAAACTTTCAGAAAGCTTGAATTTTTGACAATTCACATTAGAGAGCACACAGGTGAAACACCGTACAAGTGCAAGCGTTGTCCCGAAAGGTTTTCATCTAGTCGTAGCTTTGCTACCCACACTCGAACGCACATGATTGAAAGACCTTACAAATGCGAGTTATGCCCTGAAAGCTTTGTTTATCCTAGGAACTTGACAAGGCACATTCAAACACACACTGGTGAAAACCTTTCAAGTGCAAGCTGTGTCCCAAAGCCTTCGATGGAAGCTTTAAACTGAAGTGCCACGTTCAACACACACGGGTGAAAAACCTTACAAGTGCGAGCAATGCAGTAAAGCCTTTGCTCGGAGTGATACTCTTAATGACCATATGCAGACACATAAAAGTGAAAGATTCCACAAGTGTGAGCATTGTGCTAAAACCTTTCTTCGGAGATCCATTCTTATCAGCCACATGCTATTGCACGGAGGTGAAAACCCTTACAAGTGTAAGCTATGCCCTAAGACCTTTAATTCCCTTGGAAAACTGACTAACCACATTCAAACACACACTGATGAAAAACCTTTCAAGTGCAAGCTGTGTCCCAAAGCCTTCGATGGAAGCTTTAAATTGAAGTGCCACGTTCGAACACACACGGGTGAAACACCTTACAAGTGCGAGCAATGCCCTAAAGCCTTTGCTCGGAGTGATACTCTTAATGACCATATGCAGACACATAAAAGTGAAAGATTCCACAAGTGTGAGCATTGTGCTAAAACTTTTCTTCGGAGATCCATTCTTATCAGCCACATGCTATTGCACGGAGGTGAAAACCGTTACAAGTGTAAGCTATGCCCTAAGACCTTTGATTCCTTGGAAAACTGACTAACCACATTCGAACACACACTGATGAAAAACCTTTCAAGTGCAAGCTGTGTCCCAAAGCCTTCGATGGAAGCTTTAAACTGAAGCGCCACGTTCGAACACACACGGGTGAAAAACCTTACAAGTGCGAGCAATGCAGTAAAGCCTTTGCTCGGAGTGATACTCTTAATGACCATATGCAGACACATAAAAGTGAAAGATTCCACAAGTGTGAGCATTGTGCTAAAACCTTTCTTCGGAGATCCAGTCTTATCAGCCACATGCTATTGCACGGAGGTGAAAACCCTTATAAGTGTAAGCTATGCCCTAAGACCTTTAATTCCCGTGGAAAACTGACTAACCACATTCGAACACACACTGATGAAAAACCTTTCAAGTGCAAGCTGTGTCCCAAAGCCTTCGATGGAAGCTTTAAACTGAAGTGCCACGTTCGAACACACACGGGTGAAAAACCTTACAAGTGCGAGCACTGTCCTCGTGTCTTTGCTTATAAGAGCAGTTTGACTATACACAATGAAATACACACAATTGAAATGCTATACAAATGAAAACAGTGCCCTGAAACGTTCACTCGGCTTGAACTGTTGACCAATCACATTGAAACGCACAAAGATGAAGAGCCTAATAATCTGTGCCCCAAATCGTTTGCTCAGAGTGGTTCCCTTGATGTCAGTATTCAGACATTTATGGGTATAACATGTTACAAGTGCAAGCGTTGTCCCAAAGTCTTTGCCTTTAAACATACTCTTGTCAACCATGTTCGAATGCGCACAGGAGAAAAACCTTTCAAGTGCAAGCAGTGCCCTAGAGCCTTTGTTCAGGGTGATGCCCTTAGTGACCGCATGCAGACACATAAAAGTGAAAAACGCCACAAGTGTGACCATTGTGCCAAAACCTATGATCGGAGGTATGGTGTTATCAGTCACATGCGAGAAAAGCACACTGGTTGAAGACCTTACAATTGCAAAGCAGGCACAAGTCCTTTGGAATGTTTATCCATCCCACCACTCGAGCATGTGTGTGTTGTTGCTCTTATAATTGCTGGCCATCTCTGAATATTTAATGATCTGTCTTGCTTCAGCGGGCTCGTGTGAACACATAGGCATCACAAACTTGGAGGCACTGAAAAGAAAAAGAAAAATCAACATTTTTAAATTGTTCAGATATGACAAATGCTTTTTAAAATTATTTTTTCTTCAGAAATTCTTTTTTTTGCGTTATGTTTACGCTGTTAGCCTCAATTTGGGTGGA
Source organism: Ixodes ricinus (assembly GCA_037355805.1). Classification (NCBI taxonomy): domain Eukaryota; kingdom Metazoa; phylum Arthropoda; class Arachnida; order Ixodida; family Ixodidae; genus Ixodes; species Ixodes ricinus. Next base: position 10,461 of record JAZHYW010018175.1, read on the forward strand.
GGTCACTGCGTGCTCGAAGCCCTCCCCACAGGTCAGTGTCCCCGCCCACTACTACTGGATTGGCTTGGCCGGTGTTGCCATTAGTGGGCCTCAAAAATCTGCTAAAAAGCAATAAGAAATCTTCCAGATTCCGCTGAATTCTAAAACGTATCCGCTAAATTTCCTGCGGCGCCCAATTTTATTTACGAGAAACGGTGAACGTTTGTATGATATAAACCTTTATCATTCTTTAAAGGTCCCCAAGACTGTTAGACCTCAAATAACACACAAAAGAGTCTTCGAAAGAGGGTAATTAGAATACTAGAGACTTTAGTGCTGCGGTTGTCGTCAACAGCAATCACAGATCAGGCTAAAAGTTATAAATGTTCACACTGATGGAAAAAAAAAGAAAAGCAAAGAACTCTCAGCTCAAAGTAAGACACATCGAAAATGTCTTCGTCTCCTCTGTCGTCGCCTGACTTTGTCGTCGTCTGATTCAACAGGATCGCTGCTACTTGTTGAGGGACCAGGAAGGTGACTTGGGGCCCTAATCTACACGGCGACACCAAGGGACCGAGACTTTTCCGCCTGCTCCGATTGGTTGATTGTGCGGCGCTGACCAATCACAGCAGGCGGTGATGTCCCGGTACCTTGGTCCCACTATGTAGATTAGTGCCCCTAGTTGCACATACGTTTCAGATGTCCTGATTGCATTTAAAACCGCCATAGGAAGTTTGTAATATAAGATTGTAATAAAAATAAAAAATTGTGTCGCTTCGGTTCTGCTTTTACCACGATGATGGCGCTTGCTGTTTCAGGTTTCAGCTTGTTCCTCAGTTTGGGGTGTACTATGTTAAGCTGACTAAACGTCCTCTTAAGCCTCTTAAGCTGACTAAACGTCCTGTTAAGCTGACTAAACGCGCGCCCGCCCCGCCCCCGCAAGGGCGGGGGCGGGGCGGGGCGGGCGCGCGCGCTCTGGGGAAACCTTGCTTCCCCTAATAAAAAATCCTGCACACGCCTATGGTTGCGCTCACTCTCTTCTTCGTGGTCACGTGCCGTTTTGTATGGTTTAAACACAACCACCAAATATAATAAAGATTGTTGGCCATCAAACTCACACACTCAATATTATAAACAGAAAAAAATATGATACCCATTTTGTGTGGCTTCTAAAAATCTGCAAATATGGTAATCTAAAAAAAAAAAGTTGTACAGCGTTATGATTTTTGGCCACCCCCTCCTCCTCCATATTTCTTCCTCCCCAGTCCAGTTTCGGTTTCGAGCAGTAGCGTTTTCTTGCTTTATTAAAAAATATACACGACACTAGCAAAATATTGTTTGGGTAGTCTTTTGACACCATAATAAATCACCTGGCAAAAAATGACAAATTTTTTGGGGGTGTCAGTGTCCCTCGACCTCGACGTTGGGTCTATGCGGTAGGTGGCACTTGTAGGCAACACCCTTATATATGCCCGACTTTGAGCGCCTTTAATGTAATGGAATCACAGACTTTGCATTAATGTTTTTCATCTGTGGAGGCAACGTGCTCTGCTTCGCTGATGCGACCATCGCCCAATGAGGGAAGCATGAGCGGTTACCCCTAGAGAACGGTAGCTGTTAGTAGTCCTCTGACGAGTGGTACCCAAATTCTTTGCCACCGCAAGCCCTCTGGCTCATTGAGGTGTCATCTGTGGATGCCCTTAAAGGGGTACTCCGCCGATTTTTGAGCTACCTCAACTAACTATCTTTTCTGACTCCCCGGCCTTTACCCTTTCCGGTATGCTATTTAGTATCGCGAAATTCATAATAGTTACTGCGAAATCGGCAAATGAAGATGATGGAAAAACCAACATTCAAATATACCCGCACTTTTCAGTGCCATGACGTCAGTGGAAGGGCAGGCTTGCCAGTCGAGCGAGCAGTCTAAAAAATAGAATATGCCAATCATTTGTTCCGTGCTGGAGCGCGGGGACTGGAGCGAGCTTCCAAAGCATCCATTTGATACCATGAAACTGCTTCGAATCAGTTGGGAACAAATTCTACAGTCCAAAGAGTGATCCCCTGCACTTCCACTGATGTCACTTTTGAAAAACACGGTGAGGACCAAAATTGTAAATTCAATAACTTTGTGAAAAAAATTATTTTGACCTAATATTTGGGATACTATTTTGGCGATGTTGTTTGGCGAGTTTAGCAAAATTTCAAGCAAATCGGGGACCATGAAGAAATCGGCGGAGTACCCCTTTAACTGCAGTAATGCACAAGGAAAACTAAAAAATGAAGATGTAATATGAGGATGCCCAAGAGACGACGCACAGTCGCATTAATTGTTTTGCGTTAACTATATCCATATGTTTTTCTTGGGAGTGGCACTTGGCATTTATCCAGAATGTCGAGTGTCCTATTGTAGGCTCCCCAAACTCTCCGTCCTAGCAGAGCGTAATGCTTGAGAGGGGTCGCTCTCCTTTCTCACATTCGCTCTGGTAAAGTGGAACGAGGTGGGAGGACCTTTCCCTGAACCCTCAACCCCTTAAAGGGTCCTGCAATGGCTTTTTTACTGATTTTTAATTTGCACCAAACCTGAGCGCACTGAACGTAGTAACTTAACGACACTTTTCTTTTCTCGAATTTCGCTTTATTTTAAAAGTTATAGGCAAATTAAAATTACAAAAACAAGCAAAAAATAACCTCCTTCATGACGTCCTTGGTTGCTTGAGTGGCCGTGAACTAGCCGAGGGGTAGTGAGCTGAGCGAGCGCTCACGGCTGCCGTACTCCGTGTCGACGGCGCGAGAGGGCGCGACTAAAGCGTGTTCTGGATAGGCTGTATGTAGCGGGCAGCTAGAGCGGCTCTCATTGCATTTGCTGCGCGATTAAACACAAATTCGGCATGACACTTCATTGGCCACAAACGACAGCAAACACGGGGTAAAGATCAGTTCAGAATGGGAGCCACTTCGCGCTGCCATACCGCGAAACGGCCAAACCACCAGACAAAGCTGCTCACCGAAGGCCTTGGGAACGCTCAGAGCCGGTCGGGTCCTTCGGCCCCTACGGCCGCAGCGCCGCCGCGTACATCCGGGACCTTTCCGTGTCGGCGCGAGATCCCACTACTCCTTTCTAGTATGCGCCGCCTTTTCCACCGCTTGGTGGCGGGTATGTCGACGGATCATTTCTTCTTTCCGTACTTTATAAACTGCATTTGTTTCTTTTCAGATCTAAAATACTGTACAAAAACTACTTTTATAAATAATTGAAACGATTCGCGCCACTTATATTTTGTATTTCGACTAAAAAGAAGCTTTTAGCGGCTCTGACCAGTAGTAAGCCCAGGACCTAAGACGTCACATTACGCGCGCTTTCGGTACCGCGGGTCGCCCCGGTCGGTGGAGGAGGTTTCCGCGTCGTCCGGTTAAAATATGACGCATTGATATTTAGTTACTCTCACCGTGCCCGCTGGCTTGCCCGAACCCCAAGAGACGTGGAAACCGCAAAAAAGGTAGACGCTTAATTATACTGTGCGTGGGCCCCTTTTGGGGAGTATAGGTGATGTTGGGGTTGCTAGATGATTCCGGAAAGATGCAGCGCATCCCATCGTCTCTTTAGGTTGCACTACGGGAATCTGATGTACAACACGCGAAGGAGTAGCCATAATTAGAAGGGGCAGCCATGTTTGTTTAGCATTTCACATTTTCAGAAGGCAAAAAAGGCAGGACAATAACAAAACGGGTGCGTATCAACTTTGTATGTGTTCGCTGAGTTTTCATTATGTTCTGAACTCATTGCAAGTGAGAAGGAATTGGGTTACCCAGGCATACCGATGTGGAACTTTAATGTGGGATTGTAGAGAGAGCCTTGGTGGGATTTTCCTAAAAGTGCCTATGAGGGGCGGAAGGCACATCTCCTCTTGACCATCAATTAGTACATTTATTCTACAAAAAAAGGGTAAAATACATTGAGGTGACTTAATAATAGTTTTCTGTCGTTTACTGCGCTTAGACATCATATGGACAAGTTTTACGTTGTCTTGGCACGCACAAGAGCCTCATTTCAGGGGCGTATACCGCTGATCTCTGTTGTAGTAGGCTGATTGAGGCCTCGTCTTGCTGTAGCTAAGCAGTACCACCACCAGCCATCGCTTTGTCACCAGCTTAATGCATGGGACTCTATAAGAAACGGGAAAGCCGTACTTCTACCTTTTCAGGTTGTTCTCGATGATGGAACTTTGTCGAGTTTTCCTGGAATGACAGTTAATAATTTTGGTGCCACTATTAAAGGCGTCACAATACCACTCATTTTTAAATAAATGTCTTGTGGTTGAGGGTCAGTTACAGTACTTTGTTGGGCGTAAATCCGTGATGCGTGTCCAATGAGACAAGGGTTGGCGTAGAGTCAATGGAGTCGTTCTGTGATCTCAAATCATCAGAGCTTAGCAGACGGTGAGTTGTAGCCCTTTACTGGGGACATTCACATCATATCAAGCGCTTGTACAGAGAGCTTCTGGTGCAAGCTTTTGCTTGAACTGCAGTGAGGGCTTCTAGACGAACTAAAACTCTGAATGTGTCGTTCATTTGTTGAACATGTCATTTATCTAGCAACTGGCGCAAGTCGACGCCGGCACAGCGTCAGTGGTGTCCGGCACATTTGATTTTTTTAATCTGCAATCGAAGTGCTTGGTGTCAAGCAAAGGGCCGCCAGTGGTGCCACCGTGGCCTCCCATTCGCGATAGAGCCTACTACAATAGAAATCAGTGGCGATATGGGCGTTTGCACCACTCTCCGGCCGCCATGACAGGAAGAGAGAAATACTCTCCAGTTCTCCT
>JAZHYW010018176.1:0-16919 GCA_037355805.1 Ixodes ricinus
ATCATTCAGGTGAATTGTTCCACGGGCCACAACGCTTTTCTACTGCTAGTTCCTTGTAGGCCACCTCATGCCTTTGTTTAGATTACTTCGATCCCTTCAGTCGGTTTTCTCTCACACACTTTTCAATCGGGTCTGGACGTTGAATTAAACATAGAACTGGATTATTCGTCACCTTTTAATTAACTAATCGATTAGTTTGCTTTGTCCGTATAAAATCTAAAAAGGGCCCACACGACACTCTTTTCTTCCGACTAGCGCGCAATAATAAAAAATTACAATAAAAGTTTTCGATGCATAAAAAATACACGAACGTCGGGTAAACATGTTTTAGAGACACATTAACAAATTATTTACCAACAAAACACTTCATATAAAGCTAAACATGAAATATATAAATAAATTAAATGCATTTACGAGTATACAAGACAACTATCCTTAGACATTATTGTAGCTTTGTTATTACCGTATTTACTTACACAATAAACGCACTCGCACAATAAACGCACCCCCCACAACGGGCATCAATATTTTGACTTTTTTTTCCCCTCCCATAATCAGCGACATCCAATTTTCGGATCCGCGAGTCTCAAATTGCGTCCAATTTAGCAATCCACCAAGCCAGTTTTCTTTTCCCGCCTAGTGGTCAGGCCAAGTCAAGCCAAGCCGCTCTCGTAATAATGGCCACAAGACACCATACCACAAGTACGTAGTTGCGGTAGTTACGGAAGTGATCGGTGCTGATGTCTCTGGCCTGTAATAAGGCGGAGCCTCTTGAGGGGGCAGTTCACCAAATGATACTTTAGCGAATCGAGTCGGCGCCGCAAGCGGCGTTTGCGGGTGGGCCAAGTGGGGTCACATTTTTGTAATGAGGCAGCCGCAGACTCGGACGCCGCGAGGCGGCGTAGGCACAGCGCGCGGGCAAGTGCGGCTAACGCGCGCCCCGCATATTCCCCCCCGGAGGCTCCGCCTTATTACAGCCGCCAGCGACATCAATACCTAGCGATCAACCATGAAACCGAGTGTCGCGCACACTTGACGAAGCTTGGGTCGAGGAATTGCCGAGCCCCGGACATTCTTCGCCTATCGGATGCATTGATGTCAACAAACAAGCGTCGTCTGTCTGTGGTCCGCTTTAGGACAGTGAAATCGTGAAAGTGGTTAGGCCTCAATTTCACACACTTCGGGTAAATGAGTTTGTTTAAGTTTATTTAATCCATAAAAGAAACGGCACAGCAAGTTACACGCGGCGCTGCACTGTGGGCCGAGAGTGTCTGGTAGCCTCTCCGTGAACGAAACTTGCGAGGGCTTCGGGGTTGGCGGTTGGACCTCGTACGAGTTCTTGTCTCGGTGAACGAAGCGGGCTTCGGTGAGGGTTGGACTTTGTACGAGTTCTTATACGCAGAGTTCTTATACGCGTAGTCGCGGATATACCTGAGCGTGCCCGCTGGATACCAGCAATATATATCGCCTAAGAACGGTAGTGTTGTTTTCGTGCTGAGTGAGCTTCGTAGGGCGCTTTTCCTTCGGCAAAAGGCACCCCGAAAGCGCTCTTAAAAAGGTTTGCATTTTTATAAAGAGTAAAGCTATACGCACTCCGGAGTGCATTTCGGACGAAATGGCTATACGCACTCCGCGGAGAACTCATGCCCGTCGGGCCACCCTTTTCGAACGGCGCGTGTATCACTGGGGAGCGTGTTAACCCAGCCCCCGCCTGCGTTCACGCCGCTTCGCGGCGACAGTATCGGCTGCTAATTACAAAACTTAACCAGTACACGCCGCTTCGCGGCGTCCAGCCGGCAACCCAAGCCCCGCTGTCCCCGATCGCACCTCCGGAAAGGAAGTCCCATTTAGTTCTGCGAAGTTTCGTCGACAACATCATCGCAAAAAGAAATGTCGTAAATATCGCATTATGCCTCGACAAAACAAAATGTTCGAAAAAAAAAAAAAAAGTACGCCCACCGCGGATCGAACCCGCGTCCACTTGCGTACAAAGCGGACGCCTTAACCCCTATGCTATGCCATCGCTGAAAAACTCGTTGTGACCATTCGTTTTATACGAGTTTAGCGGAGTGCGTATAGCCATCTCGTCCGAAATGCACTCCGGAGTGCGTATAGCTTTTCTCTTTTATAAAAACATGGTTATTGTGGTGTGCCACAGTACCTTGTTGTGCCATATTGACATTTAATATGACATTTGCACGAAGTGTGTAGATGCAAACATTTTACCCCGTGTAATAAATCCACCCCCCCCCCCCAAATAGGTGTCAATTTTTCTGGAAAAAAAAGTGTGTTTATGATGCGAGTAAATACGGTAATACACATTTCTCTAAATGTGGCGAAATTGCATGTAAATATTTTCAAAACTGTACCTTTTATTCTCTTTAAAACTGTTTACAGTGACTTTAACTAACTTCTGATGGCAACATTGAGTAAGATATTTAAGTAAAAACGACAAGAAACCTTCGCTCCAATTGAGCTCTTCATTATAGGGGCTTTGCTGCACAATGCCGGCTCCAAGGCCTGTAAAGCGGTGCTGCTCTATTGTAGGGCAGAGAAAGTCATGCTGTCCTCCTTGCGTTGCCTCCTCTCCCCATCTTCTTTGACGGGCCATTAGTTCACAAAGGACAGTTGGCAGACGCAACTGCTGCCGCACAGCACATTACCGTGAAGCCCAAAACCCTCAACGAGGAAGGTCTATCTATAATGCGAAGGTATTTTGGTGTTCAACATGGTTTGACAGCAAACAAACCAGCTTACCATTTTTAAGTATGTATCCTTGCACACCCAATGGAATACACATACAACTTGAGAAGGGTTTTGTTGTTGGCTGTTTCCATGTCAATTAATACAGGGATGGTGCAGGTCGTATTCTGCATATTTTGGCCAAATGTATTATGCCCTTGGTTTTCAATAATACCCTTGGGAGAAGCACTAGCTATACATACAGGGTGTTTCACGAAACGAGGGATTCTTGCAAAGAAAATGGGTTCATGGAATATTGGCTCCTGTCAAAGGGCAAATTTAGGAAAAAAATAAGTGCTTGATATAGTTAGCTTACTAGTTACTTTTAGTCATTAGCTTTATAATTAATAAATTTAAAGAACCCATCTCAATTACAAATATGGTGGGCATAACTGAAAACTATTAAATCCCCGCATATTATAGAGCAGTGGGTCTCAAATGGGGGTCCGTAAAGCGCTGCCTCATCAGTCAAGCTCGGCAATAAAAGCTTTTTTTTTAGATTGAAAATAGAAACATTTTAATTTTCGGGTGAGTTTTCTCGTGTGTATGTCAATGAGAGAAGTCTACTTCATACTAGCTCTTAGGTTGTATCCATTTAATAAATGATTATTATAATTGACCCCTTCCCCACACCACGAACAGGGTCCTTCATCATCTCTGCCGACACACAAGGGTTGAGAACCACTGTTATAGAGATAGAAGCAGGTATTCATTTTTCTTCGAATTCGGGGGTGATTTATCTGCGTTACCTTTTTTTCCTTGAAGCGGTGTTTGAGTGCCGGAGAGAAATCAATGTTTGTCGAGCTTGTGTTGTAAAGCGACTGTATAATTACTGGAGAAAATATTATAAGTCATAAGTTATAAATTGTATTTTCTGGAGTAATGCTAAACAAGAGAAGGATACTTGACGAGGAATGTGGTTTCGATAGAAGGCAACAACCTCAAGGACAGTTCACCTGCACGAAACAGGCTTGTACAAGTCCTCGGAAACCTTCAAAACCCTCAAATCTGAAAACTCAAATTTTCCAGTGATGGTTCGTTTTTTTTGTTGCAATAATGGAATTTTGTTTTACAATAATAAAATATAATTTTTCTTGTTAACATAGATTTCGAAATTTCAAGGAGGAAGTTTTCTTATGTGGCCCATTTGGCGGATGCATGGTCCCAATGGTAGCCGTCCTGGTGGTTCCGGTCTGGCCCGTCCGCCCTGGCGATCTTGCCCCTCAATCGCACTGTTTCCTAGCTACTCCTGGTATTCCGCTGCACGTGGTGGACGTAGGTGAAGTTGTGCCCGGGAAAGGCAACTTTGGGTGGCCACGACGACTAGTTGACATCACCTATGTGGTCAAGTCGAATAGCATAAGGAAAACACGAAGATGCAAGAACTTGAAAGCATCAACCCGGAAACCAAGAAAAAGCTGCAGTAGCTCTACCTGAACCCGTTACTAGCAGCTCTTTTTGGCAAATGCACCTTTTCCTTGATGTCGCGCAGTACAAAATTTTTGTGGTGCATTTTAAAAAGTTGTTAGAAATTTACTTGATATACCGTAATATCCCGGGAGGTAGCCCACCTGAAATCGAAAGCAAATCGGTTGAAAATGAGGACCACGCTAACTTTCGTCGTGCGATCAAAGAAAGTTGAAAAGAAATGCTAGCTTGTAGATTTTGTGACCTGCGAAACTTGTGAAATTGCAGGGAGAGGCAATGAACCAAAGACGACTCTCCTTCCCAGTCAGCAAAGATCTCCTGCCGTGGTTAAGTAGCACCATTTCTGCTGAGGTCACCATTGGCCCTGCAATGACTACAAGTATCTTTCAGGGTTTTTAAAGAAATGGCAAATCGTGTCAAAAATAGGGGACGGGTTATCCTTAGGGGGTCATCTCTTGGGATTTTAGAGTAGTATTGTGGGGTCCTTGAAAATAGATTTACAGGCTCTTAAAGGGACACTGACAGCGTATTTATGCCTGCCGAGGTTTTTTGTTGTACGTGACATATGAGAACCCAACTTACCTGGAACAGAATTTGCGGCTCGAATTTCGGCTTCTTTTCGCCCAAAAACTGCCGATCGAGAACTGACCGGTTTGAGTGGCGCTCACCTCTTCTCCGTGGTCGCGGGCTGTTTTCTAAGGTTTAGGCACAACTACCAAAGTTAATCAAAGTCGTGTTCATTGTAGGCACACACTCAATATTAAAAATAGAGAAAAAGATGAAGCCCATTTTTCAGGACTTCTAAAAGCTGCAAATACGTTGATGGAAAAAAAGAATTTGCACAGAGAACCGTAAACATTCTGCACGTCTCACTGCATAATTCTCAACATGGCGTCGTATCGCGATCGTGGGACTCCGCGGGCTGGACGGCGATGGCAGCGGACGACGGGCGTGGGACCTCTATTTCAGAACTGTCGCTTAGCGGTACCGGCGAATCTGTCTTCCTTCGAAAGAGAAATTTTGGATCGATCAGAAGAATTGGGATTCATTTCCATACGACATGCCCGACCACAAAGCCGATTTGCAGCGAAGACATTGCCGAGCCGTCGCCCTTCTCCTGGCTGAAGACGTAGCTCACAAAAACGTCAAGCACGAAGAGCATACTTGGAGATGAATATGCGCGCGTACACTTTCTTTAGCTAGGTGCGATTGTCGCCATGCGTGGTGCTGCCCGACTTGAAGCCGGGGTTGGTGCCTTTGCTGGAGGGAAATGGGCAGCAACCTTACCGACCTAGAGTCATTGGCTGCTTGACTACGAATGAAGAGTTCCTCCAGTAGCTCGGTGGAAAGGTGTCCTCTAGGGGTGTGCGACTTTTTTCAGCAAACATAAAAAGGTTAACTTTATTATTGAAATAAACAAAATGTCACACATGTGACTGGTAAAAAGACATAAAATAATGCTACCGTAGCATACCGCACATCCGCCCGTTCCACACTAAGCGCCCATACCCAAATTTGTAAGATCTGAGAAAATATGCTCAGTAGATTGATATGTAAAATTGATGACCGGACAAGCGCCCTTCTCCATTTTTTGAGCGATTATCTCCAAAGTTTGAGTGACACTTGCCCGGTATTTTACGGTAGTAAAACACCATTCAAGGTGTAAAGTTGCAGAATGTTGTCATGAAGAAATGTAAGTTCTTCCACATGTTCTGGGAGCAGTGATGCCCTTCTGCTGGTGACAATTCGCCCAGACACTGAAAAGAGGCGCTCACTAGACACTTGTGGCCTGTATGGTTAGGTACCGTATTTGCACGAATGTAGGTCGACCCATTTTTAAATATTGAAAATCTGGAAGTGGGGGGGGGGGTCGACTTCTCATAGAACAAAAGCATTCCACCTCCGACAAAAACGAAACAGTCGCGATATCAAGAACACCTCTGCTTGTTACGAGTTCAGCCAGCTGTGCCTGCAGCATTGCGCTTATTCTGTGCGCTATATTTACAATGTCCCGTCTTTAACCTTATCACAAAAAGAATTAGACTACCTAACCTTACATTAATTTCAATTTAGTTAGCTTTAAAGTTGAGCTTCATATCGAAAGAAAAGGAAAAAGACCAGTTATTCTCCCTGGCCCTGGCCTATAATACAAATAGAAGAAGAGGAGGAAGTGTAAATATACCCGAGAGTTGTCAGTACAGCGCTGCGTAAGTGTCTCTTTCTTTTGTGTGTATGTTGACTCGAGTGATCTTCTCCGGGTGGGCTGTTCCGGCTGTACATCAATTTACAAATTTTTTTTTTTTTTTTTAATTTGCGCAAACGAGTATTATTGATAGCAATTCTCAAATTAACCCGAATGTGTGGCGGTGAACAGCGCACTGCGTGCCTGACTTCCGGGGTGGCGGCACTTCTTGTCGGAGCTCACTCCGGAGGCTGCTGAAACAGCCTCACGTGTCTCCCTCCCCGTGGTGCCTTTTCACAGTTTTTCGCACTATTCACAGTCACACACATTCAATCAAGTGTCGAGGTTATGCTAAAGGGCTAACTACGTTGTTTTTTTTCTTTTCTTTTTTTTTATTGACTCGCATGATCTGGGCAGTTCAGGTTTTCAATGCTCGCTTATGACTGTTCTTCAGCCAGAAACAACCAACAACTGCGCTGTTGGACACAAGTTCGACCCATCGGAGCGGGTGATGCTCCAGTGGAGTCTGCAATGGCGTGGGATCTTAAAATTGTGACGGCAAACAAAGAGGCTTTCGCAAGCCAAAGGCTTGCAACGTACGCTGCAAAAGTGCGCAATCGGTCCCTACCTGTGACGTGCAACGCGATCGCCGAGAAAGCGCAGAAGATGCGGTCATTTGCCAAGTGGGAGATTTCGTTAAACGACGTCGACGACGTGCTTCGAGAACGTAGCGGCAATGACGACGGGACTGACATCACCAGTGCGGACAAGTCGTAGTCTAGCTGCGTGACGGAGTGACAGAAACAGGGAGCAGCTTCAGTTTTGTCTCGCCTCCAGCGTGAACTTCATAGTTTCGATGATGCCTGGGCATCCCATGCAGCTCCGCCTGCATGCGCAGCCAAAGCACGCCAGAAGGCATTGATCGGGTGTTGGAGGCTGGGCTTTCAAACAGATACTTTGCCGTTCTCACGTGTTCACAATAAAATGTGCATCTAAACATTCTTTTTTCTTTTTGCTGATGTTCAATATGCGGGGTCGACTTACAGTCGAGTTGACTTACAATCGTGTAAATACAGTACCTTGTTGCAAACGAGCCAACAGGGGGTATCTTGTGGCACCCTTCTCACACCACCACTTTCAAGGGTCCTATTTCGGGCCAGGACGTCTCCGGCAAGTAGCTTGCTACCTCCTCTTCAGCTTGTGGCATTGAATGCTGCTTCTGATTAATGAGGCTATCGGTTTTGCCACAGCGCTGACGTGAACGGAACTTCAGGAGCCGTTGACGCTGAGGACACCCCTGCGCTTCTTTGTGTCTCGGAGATTTGTTGCGCCTCCTCAACTCCCAGATTCTTCCACCAGTTCCCCATTGACCTGTCCTCTTCGTAGACTACTGCCTTGAACCTTGGGTCTAGGAGCATTGCCAAGCTTGCTACCTGGTCAAATTTGGAATCAGGAAATCTTGCCTTGAGGCACTTGTCCAGGTTAGCTAAGAAGGAAGAAGTTACGGTCTGCTGGCTGATGGAGTTGATCAGGCATGCAAGGATGCAATACAGGATGGGTATTTGGTCTGACAATGTTGGGTAGCTGTCAGCTCCAGCATTGGTCGTTGCTTCTTCTAGTGGCTTCAGAGTAGCAACGCACTCACGCATTTACCTCCACTCTGTTCCGGCGAAGCCTTCCGATAGGCCCAGCTTCAGATGCAAGGTCAGCGGTTACTGCTTCTCTTAACTCTAAAAGCCTGGAGAGCATTGCACATTCACTATTCCGTGTTTCAACGTCCTGAAGGACATGCAGTGGGGATATGCCCATTTTCTTCTGGTAGCAGTTGAGCCTTTCTTGTGCTTTTGGGCTATGTTTATAGTGCCCAACAATGCCTCTTGCTTTTTTACGAAGGACAGAAAGTCCTGGAGTCACCTCTTTTCCATTGCTGATGATCAGTTGTAAGATATGAGCAAAACAAGTTCTTTCACACCAAGGAAGTGCATGAGTGGCTGCTCTGATGTTGTGGAGCATTGTCGGTCACCACGTAAAAAGGGCAACGTCCTTGGGAATGTCCCAGTCTGTGACAAGCTTATCAAGAATTGAGGCAATTCTAGCTGATGTGTGCTTGCCTGGGAAGTGACAGGTGCCTGCTATAGCGAGTGAGCTTGAACTGCGTGTCCAGGAACTGGCAGGTCAGGCTGATGTAGCTTTCTGCTCACTCTGGACGTCCACATGTCGGAGCTGAAGGAGAGATACTCCATGCCACTCTCGAAAGCATTCTGTAGCTCAAGTCGAACCTTCTTCGTGGTGTCGTCAGATAACTTTGAGTGCACTCAACGTGCATGACAGTGTTGTTCTCGATGGTGGCAGATAACCTGGGACTGCCTCCTTCAATAAATTCCAGAATCCCCGGTCTTGGCACAACTGTGTACAGTTGCAGGTCGAGCGCATTCATCTTGGCAATCTTGAGGTCCAAAGCTTCCCGTTTCGCTTGCGGCAGTGCCGCTTTTTTTCTTCAACACATCAGCAATGCTTGGCTGATTAGCAGGCTTGGTTTTAGCAGCTGCTTAAAACTCCGCATACTGGTTGGCGTGCTGTTTCAAATGGTTCACGAGAGTAGTGGTGGCGTGCCTGATGGGGTTCGCAGTGGGCTTTCGGCAGTGGCTGCACACAGCTATTTCTTGGGGAGCTTTTCTGGAGTGGGTCCATACGAGTCTTCTTCTGCTGGCAGGTGGCTGCATACTCCGCCTTGGTTGTTGAGTCCCTGACATCTTCTGTTGTGGCTCCATCAAGCACCAGCAGACACAGACGAGAGCAAACACGTCAACATAAAGCAGGGGACACGAGGGATGAAAACGTGCACCACGCGACCAGCACAGCCTTCTGCAGAACTGACCTTCCGCAACATCTTTCGTGTGCAATAGTTTTGCGCAAGAGAGGGCGCTCACAAAGAAGCAATAAATTAACAATACAGCTATTTTTTGGCTGAGGGAGCAGGTCTGTCACTTTTACCGCTGAGGACGGGGTTGAAATAAAATATAATATTGGAAGACTGATCAACCGGAAAATTAAGTGGAAAATAACTCGAGTGGCTGATCCATCATGGCAACGACGGTAACCACTGTACAAATATCCCCGAAAGTCAAAATCAGCCGTAAATCTATATCTAAATCCATAGCACCTTGGCCCCTTGGCCCTGTAGGCTCAGTACTATGGGCTCAGTGGCCCAGTAGTGAGTGAGTTTCTGTAGTTCGTGGCATTAGCGCTCAGTGACAATGTATCTGCCATTGCAAATCGTAGTCCCTCATCGAATTTATCGCAGCGATGGCTCCCTTCACGCTTGTGCCACTACCACTGGGCCAACTCTGCAATCCAGACAACGCGGCAAGCGAAGGTCAGATCGTGCTACCACGTGCAAATGAATTTCCACTTCCATTGCTTCGTGGCAAAAAACAACAAAAAAAGGCACTTAGGTTGGCTTTTGGGCTCGCCAAGTTCGAAACCATACTGCGCGGTGCAAAAACAAATTGGGCACATGACTGCGAGTTGGGACTTGCCAGCGAGTTCCGAGGTATTCGTAGATTTCGAATATTCAAAGAACTTGAATACTTTGAACAGCAAATGTGCGAAGCGAATCAAATCAAATAGAGGGCACTATTTATGAAGTTTTTAAAGTTTTGAATATTCGCACACCCCTAGTGTCCACCTCACACGCATCGGACCCAGGCTTAATCCAAAGTGTGGGCTTAGTACTGCTTTCTTTTTTTGTCAAATATTTTGCGATATTTACATTTCTTTTTTACAATTATCGGTGAAAAAACAAGTGTTATAGAGGAAACGTCGCTGAACTAAATGGTATGGGATTCCCTTTTCACACGTGCGAACTGAATGTAGTAGTCACTTTCCACAAAATGCAAGTATCTTATTTTCCGGACTATAAGTCGCACCTTTGTATAAGTTCGCACCTCTTTGTAGTGGTTCACGCTGTGAGTTCTTCAGTTTACGCGCATTTGTATCGCGAAATCGGAGCTTCGCACAACCGCTAGATCGCACGTACAGCCACGCTTGGACGCGCATTTCGACTCGCGAGAAATGCCCATAGTATAATGCTGTCTGGCGGGGTCAATCGAGTGTTTCTCAGCAAAAGGACGTAAAATGCAGAAAATGAGAGGGTAGCCGACTCTTATTCGAGCGAACGCATGCCGAGGCGAACTCTCGAACCAAGCTTTGGAGCACTAGGCCCAGCTCCAGGCCAAGCCCCGGAGACGACGCTAGCATCGATGCGCAAGCAAAAAGATAAAGCGTGACATACTTTTTTGGTACCTCTAAAAGATCGGCTAGCCACAATCCTTCCTTTACATGTAGCAACACGGCTGGAGCATGGCACAAAACACTGCTCATCAAACGGAAACTAAGAAAGACGTGAGAAAATATTCCTGCAATGCGGTGTATACCACCCCACTTACTTTTCAGTGTTACTGGACTGGAGCAAAAGAATACGAAACCATGGCTGAACTAGGCAACGTCAATAACATGCTGTAAAAGCTTTTATTCTCACTGTCTTGCCTATCCACATTATGGTTTCCCCGCCTCGGGGAAACCATAAAAATTAAAACATCTCGCATTTCGAGTCAAAGATAGTGTGGCGACAGCAGTGCCTCCTGGCGGGGGAAACGCCACCTATGGCTACGTAGTTATGCTGCTCTACAAAAAATGGCGCGCGGCGTAAAAAAAAAATTACGTCGCATTTTGAAGGAGAAATTTTTTTTTTATATGTCGCATTGTTGTATAAGTTACACCAAGAAAATATTTGAAAAAAACCGCGACTTATACACCGGAAAATACGGTAGTATATAAATCTGGTAGCATCCGCTTTCGGGGGTGCCCATAACTGTTCTACAGGAATTGCAGCCAGCCATTGGTCCTGATCCCGCTGATCTTTCGGGAAACTTGTGCAGACCTCTACTGTGAGGCAGCTCTTCTTGCAACATCTTGGGGGCATTCTTTTCGAGCCGATCACGGGAATTCACCACGGGCACTTACTACTCATTTAAAGGAGCTGTGCAACGATTTTAGCGTTGAAAGAATTAGCGTTTTCTACTTTTGACATTCTTCACCTTGTCACAAAGGACAGAAAACACACCTCCTTCCTTCGAAATGTTGCGATTCCGCCGCGTAATCGCGAGGCAAAAATTAGAATATTCCTCGACCTGCAGCCGCGAGCGGCAGCCAGTGAGAAACACGCGGCATGACGTAGGGAAAGATAGCAAGTTGTGAGAATACCTGCTCGATAAAAGGTAACTTTTCTATAAATCTTGTCGTTCCAACATAAATATAAATTCGTCAAAAACCTTGTGTAATCGACAAAGCTTTTATTATACGGAGTTTCTGTGGTGCCATCTATCCTATGTCCACAAAACCATCAGCAGCGGAACAGCCGCCAGAAGCTGGACGGGGAGGGGGGACAGCGCCGGACGGGTATGGCCGGACCCGGATGAGACTTTCCTCCTTTCTCGGCTGCGCCCGCCAGCACGTTGTCACGCAATCGCGAATGGATGAGTCCTCGCCGCTCACTGATGGCTCTAAAGAGAGAGCTTCGACCGGAACCCCGCGCCTTCCCCATTGACGTCACAGCGCACGTGACTCTGAAGTTAGTGAAGGAGCTGAGAGGCACCGAAAACCTCAATCTTTGTCCATTTCTAAAATAAAAAACTAGGACATCCAGGCAAAAGCGGCTTTTTGTTCTTTACTTTGAAAGGTCGAGACACCAACTCCCAGATTAGTTAAGCAAAGCACTGAAACTGCTGCAACAGCTCATTTAAGGGGGGACACGGCTCCTTGCAGGCACTCTACAGGCACTTTCGCATCTTTTCTCTAAGTATTATCGCAAAATACGCCCTATTTATTTTGGGGTATTGATTTGAAGTATCTAAACGGAGATGCTTCCTCCGAAAAAAAGTAAAAAAAATGGTACAATTTGACCGCCGGTAGCTCGAGAACAACGCGATGGAAGGGAGACATCTTGGTCTCATTTGAAAGCTCCGCTCCCGCTCTTTCTGCTCCCGCCATTCACGATGCTAGACGGCGATTGGCCGCCGAGAACGAAGCACAAATAAAAAAACTAAATCTTGCCACGCGGTTGGCTATTTCGGATCACGTGTGCAAATGGCGCTTTCTCATTGGCCGTTAGGGTTACGCGGCGTCTGCTCGTTGTTTCTGATCCGCCATCTTGTTTGATTCTCGTGCGCGTCTCTGACCATGCCGATCACAACAACTCCACAGAGAAAGTTTCACACAACCCACAAGTTCGGGAAAAACGAAAAAAGCGCCCGAGGAAGCTACTCCACGGCGCAGTTCAACTTCCCGCGAGCCTAAACGTCGACGACGAGGTGCGGGAGCCCGAACGCGAAGATGTCGCATCGACGGCGCCTTCGAAATCCGTGACCTCAAGCGAGCGAGTGCGGCTCGACACGGTGATGCTCAGCGCTTCCGAGATCGACGAGAGAGAAAAAAAGCCGAGGAAAAACTCAAAGAACTTTCGTCGACGTCCGCTACGACGCGGAAAGCTGCCCTGATGGCCGGCGTCTCGGGCGCCGAACAAGAAGCTCCCGTGAGTGCAGAGAGTTTCATCGTCGTAAGCCTCGACGTCGTAAACTCGCTCCTTCAACTCGCGAAGTGTAAAGCTTGTTGCGGCGATGTCGAACTCATAAAATGCGATCGCGAGTATGGACTTGCAGTAAAACT
Source organism: Ixodes ricinus (assembly GCA_037355805.1). NCBI lineage: Eukaryota > Metazoa > Arthropoda > Arachnida > Ixodida > Ixodidae > Ixodes > Ixodes ricinus. The sequence goes on from JAZHYW010018176.1 coordinate 13,079, forward strand.
CAAGCTATGTTGCAAGATCTGCGGGGATGTTGCATCCGAGTGGAGTTCGCCGCGGGTAGGAGGACCGAACAAGATCACCCCTTTCGAGATCAACGTTCGCGCGGCGTGCGGCGTGCGCCATGCAGTCTACCGGCAATGGACAAACAGCCCTCAACGATATCTTTGCGGTATTAAACATATCGCATAGAGGCCTGCATAATAAGACATACCAGCGATATGTCAAGGAGAAGCTCAATCCTGCAACCAAGAGAGCTGCCTGCAAAATCTCCTCGGAGTGCGCGACGACCGTGAGCACCCTGTACAAGAAGAGGCACACAGGCCAAATGCACACGGACTATGTTCCTGGTGGCTACTAAACCTCTACTTTGTAGATAGCTGAAGAATTTTCGGAAAGTGCAGTAAAAATATGACCCTGAACGTTTTTTGCTGTTTTCTCGAAATGAACTTTTTGCGCAGTTTGCTATTTTATGGACGCCGTATCTCGGCCTGTACATAACCGATCATCCTAATTCTTTCTTTCTTTGGTAGGTGTATAAGTGGGGTATGCAATAAGGGGTCTAATTGCATCAACCTAGGCATCAGTATTTTTTGTTAGCACCTCCAATATAGATTGTAAAAATTAATTTATAAACTGAAAATTTCGAAATGCCGTAAAAATGTTATAAATAATCATGGAACCTTCATTTATACCTTATTGCATTCTGTAGACCTTCTAGTTTACAAAGATATATTCATTTTTGAGTTTCGTCATCAGACTTATTTGGAATCTCGCCCATAAAATGTTCAAATAAAATAGTTAATTTTATCAAAACTAACCAAGCTATTTTAAAACAAAGTGCATATTTGTCATCAGAATGGGAAGTTGATTATGCTCTATAAATTTCATTTGGATTGGACCATAAATAAGAAAAAAAGCTCAAGAAGCAGTGTTTCCCCTTAAAACCTTTCTATGTACAAAACAACTCTGTCTTGAAGTACAGAGCAGCGAGTGGAACAAACATAACTGCAAAGCAATTGCATGGCAAAATGGTTCCGCAATGCATGTCGTCTGCTGCGCACATCTAAAAAAAAAAATGGAGGGGGGGGAGTGCACAGTCGGGTGTAGCCACGTGACTTCCGGCACTTTCCTCCTCTATATTTCTCGACCTCCCAGGCGCAGGTTTCGGCTTCGAGCAGTTGCGTTTTGGCTTTATTAAAAACATATGACTCTGTAGCAAAATAATAATTGGTAGTCTTCTGGAACCATATTAAATCGCCTGGCAAAAAATAAAAAAAATACTGGGGGAAGGGGGGTGGGGGGGGGGGGGGGTCAGTGTCTCTTTAAAAGTCCTTGAAATCCCTTGAATATCTTTTTAAGCCTGTACGAACACCGAGAAAACAAAAAAGTAGGGTAGAAGATTTGTTTCCATGAAGCTGGCGCTTACTCTGTCTTTTTTTCTTCACGGCCAGCTCAAATTTGGGGGTTTTCGATTTTCACTGATTTAGAGAAAACTGCCTCTCAGGGAGCACAGAACCCCAGTAGATATAAGGCGTGCTCTAGCTTTTTGTGGTGCTCCGTAAAATACAACGCAAGGAAACACAAATATAAAGCTAGCCTAGGCGCTCCAGTATCTCAATAGAGACCATAACGTTTACACCCCACAAAAAGCAGCTCAGCTGTCCTGCCTTTGTCGGTTCTAGAAAATGTCTCTGGAGCTAACGTCGTGCAGCAAAGCTTCTTAACGAAAACAAGCTAGCTCGATTTTGAGAGTAGGTCATATGTTATTACATTTTTTTGCCATTGGAAGTTAGTCCCTGTAAATAATTAAAAAGAGATTGGAAAAAAAAAAAAGTGGAGTTTTAAAAATATTTTGTTTTATTTAGATGGAATGAGCTGCATTTCTGTATAACAGAACTACACTAATGGCTAAGAATACCTTTCTTGTCCTTTTCTAACCAGAGTCGAACTCAGTTATAATGAACCCGAGTATACAAAATATTGAATATAACAATGTAATGTAATTTATCCTGTTTTAATGCGAATAGCATTCTTGGCTACTTCACGCACTTTTCGTCTATGTATCTATCTATCTATCTGGCTATCTAACCTCTTACGCCGCGGGTCGATAAACAAATAAAAAAGACCGGCGCCGGCTGGGATTCGAACCGTTGACCCTTTGATCAGCAGGCAGACGCGCTAACCACAGAGCTATGAAGGCAGTCATTCAACGCACTTTAAACGGTTGTTTATATCTTTACCATAGGATGCGCTTACAGCGCTGTCACAGCTACGGTGCGCGCGCGTTCCATGCACGAGGGCTCATTCCGCTCTCGTGAGGCTGAGCACGGCCGCTAGCTCACCCTCTCCCGCGCTCGGGAGAGGGTGATGTAGCGGCCGTGCTCAGCCTCACGAGAGCGGAATGAGCCCTCGTGCATGGAACGCGCGCGCACCGGTAGCTGTGACAGCGCTGTAAAGCGCGTCCTATGGTAAAGATATAAACAACCGTTTAGAGTACCGTTGGTTGAGACTAGCTGAGACGCCAGAAAGTCTGGTCGGTACCATTTTGAGTGTTTGTGCGTATGGCGCGTGCTTTGCTCGCCTTCCTAAGTGACACAAACGCACGTGCTGGGCTGCGGAGATCGTGCGCAGGGCTGTGAAAGTGTCAACAAATTTAGAATCGCCTCAAGAGTGGGCTGGCGTATCTAGAGTGTGCCGGCCACCTGACGAACGCGCATAACTCCGCACCGTTTGATGCTATTCGCATTAACGTAGATAATCATTCCCAAAGGATGGGTTCTGCTGATTTTTTAACTAACAAAAAGAGGCAGCGCTGCAGATATAATGAAAGATAACGTTCAAGCGCAGAGACTATTTTTTTGCAAAAGTTACTGGAAAATAGCATTCCAGAATCCCAGGAGTAAATAAACCATGTTTGCTGACCTTCTTAAAGGGGCCCTGCAATCATATTTAAGCGTCTACCTTTTTTGCGGTTTCCACGTCCCTTGGGGTTCGGGCAAGCCAGCGGGCACGGAGAGAGTCACTAAATATCAGTGCGTCATATTTTAACCGGACGACGCGGAAACCTCCTCCACCGACGAGAGCGACCCGCGGTACCGAAAGCGCGCAAAATGTGACGTCTTAGGTCCTGGGCTTACTACTGGTCAGAGCCGCTAAAAGCTTTTTTTTAGTCGAGATACAAAATATAAGTGTCGCGAACCGTTTCAAATATGTATGAAAGTAGTTTTTGTTCAGTATTTTAGATCAGAAAAGAAACAAAATGCAGTTTATAAAGTACGGAAACAAGAAATGACCCGTCGACATACCCGCCACCAAGCAGCGGAAAAAGCGGCGCATATTAGAAAGGGCTAGTGGGATGAGGCGCCGATGAACGGCGAGCGTAGAAAGGTCCCGGAGCGTACAAAGGCCATTTGGCGGTATGGCAGCGCGAAGTGGCTCCCGTCCTGTACTGGTCTTTACCCCGTGTTTGCTGTCGTTTGTGGCCAATGAAGTGTTATGCCGAAATAGTCTTTAATCGCGCAGCAAATGCAATGCGAGTCGCCCTGGCCGCCCGCTTCATACAGCCTATCCAACACACGGTTTAGTGGCGCCTCTCTCGAGCCGTCGACACGAAGTGCGGCAGCCGTGAGCGCTCGATGAGCTCACTATACCTCCTCTAGTTCACGGCCACTCAAGCCAGGACCTACGACGTCATGAAAGCGGTTATTTTTTGCTTGTTTTTGTAATTTAATTTTCCTATAACTTTTAAAATAAAGCGAATTTTGCGAAAAGAAAAGTTTCATTAAGTTACTACGTTCAGTGCGCTTAGGTTCGGTGCAAAGTACGTAACTGAACAAGTACATG